>WJSH01012880.1:19297-32280 GCA_009757365.2 Lepidium campestre | reverse complement strand
CAAGGGAAAACGTCTCTTCGTAGTCTTCTCATTCGATCTATTTGTTGCCCATACCCACCAAACATACTTTATATCGCTCAACCTTGACATCATAGTGAAATTTAACTTTAAATATTCATTGCCTCCCAATCGTTCTTTTTCCTGGTGGAAACTCTTCAATCGTTCATGTGTGGTTTTCTTCTAGGACACCATATTCATTAGTGACAACATTACACCATCTTTCATCCTCCATCGCATATCTAAATAATTTTGGCTCTTGCATCCCAACTATTGTTGCTATATATGTTATGTGTGTGGCAGAAAATCAATGAACATTATCTTGTTTTGCAATAGGATAATGTACCGGGTCATTCAATATATCAATAGGTTTGTTATCTACCGAATTCACAACAAATGTTTTTAACGTAACTGGTTTTGTATTCTTGCAATAACTTCAACCCAACAGTGGTTCAAGATTTTGAATTACTACACTATCGTCAATGGGAACAGATGACTGTTTAGGCTATTTTACAATCACTTACTCAATATCTTTATGTGGAATTGAACAGGAGGTTGTTTTGTTTGTTGTACAGGTGTTTGGCCAATATGGCTTCATGGACTGATGCAATAGAATCAACTGATTGATTTCCTTAACTCATAAAGCCAATTTCAAATTAATGTAGATCTTCTTGTATACTTGCACGTGTTCTCCTCTAATACAATACCCTCTGAAATCGACGCCCACAAGACTTGTCCTTCTTCTTCTTCATCTTCATCAAGCGGTTGTGAAATTTCAAGAGAGTAAGAAAATTTTGATTACAAAAATATTACATCTCTTGAGACAAAAAAACTCCATTGTTTCAAGGTCATACATGCGCCAACCTTTCTTCCCATGGAGTTAACCAACAAACACATATTGCCTACTCCTAGATGCAAATTTGTCTCCCCCACGATTTTGATTGTGAGTATAACACAAGTTTCTAAAGACCCTCAAATGATCGTAGGACAGAGCCTAGTTGAACAAGCGTTCAAACAGTGTAATGTTTCCCAAAACTGGACTTTGTGTTCGGTTGATCAAGTATCTCGCGGTCAAAACACACTTTTCCCTAAAATTCAATTAGCAGATTATCTTGAAACCTCAAAGTTCTAGCCACATTGAGAATGTGCATATGTTTCCTCTTTACTCTCCCATACTGTTGAGGAGTTCTCACACACGATGTTTCGTGAATGACACCATTTTTCTGAAAGAAATCTGTAGCCACATATATTTATGAGCATTTCCTTGTGTCATCAATCAAAAAGAGTTTCTTCTTAATCCTTTCATGTCTTCTCTTTTCATTATGGGTTTGTTTGTTGTTCATGTTGAGTCTTGTTTGAATATGTGTGAGTAGTCTTCTAATGGGTTGAATGATAGGTAGATCTAGGGGTTTAATGAATGATTCTTGTTCTACGTTGTTAGATCTGTAGATCCTCCGCTTAAGATGTTTTTAATGCTAGGTTTAGCTTGATCAACTAGTAATCTTGATGGTGGGAAAGACATCGCCCGAGAGGTGTTTGATGAAAGTTCTGAAAGAGTCTTTTTGTGGGCTTTCCTTCCCTAGCCAATGAGAGTTGATGTTAGGGTGAAAAGTGGTCTTTGTGAGCTTGTGTGCTAATGCTTGAGACTGTAGGAGAGAAAATGGGGGTTTAGCTTAACCTATTGATCGCATAGGGGTCAATGTCATGAGAGTAGGTTGATCTAGATTGAATGAGCCTCATGCCCTAAGATGGTCCTTGTTAGTTGAAACCTTTAGCTTCTTGAATTGTTTGGTACCCTCTAGATCAATTGTCTATCCCTCTATCCATTTCTTTTAAATCATTTATAGCTTGTTCTGTTTTTAGTTTGCTTTCTTTCATTAAGTTGTTACAAAAACTAATCTATTGTCTTCTTTAGCTCAAGTCGATTCCTTGGAATCTCATCATGTTAATTCTAAGCTTTTTTTGTATTCGAACATTAAGTACTTCAATGTCATAGTTGTTCGTGCTTGTTAATTTATTTGATTGTTGAAAAAAGCGAACATCAAACATGTGATACAAGAGTATAACGAACAACATGAAATTGATCATCAAGACCAAACAAAAACTGATGCACTTTGTCTTCTTTGCGATCAGCCTCTTGTTGGGTGTCCATATCACAAATACATAACTCACAGTTGCAAGCTCTTAAGGGACGATACCTCTTTGTTTAGAACACGCCAATTTAGCCTTAATCTGTTAAATCTAAGATCCGATTAAAAAGAGAATCATTTTTTCAAGTGTTACCACAGATCTTGTGCCACATCTATGTGAGAGATTGTTGAACGCAGTGCATGATCGATGCTCATCTTTATCCAAGATATAAGAAGAGCTTGAATCGCCATTAATCTTCTAAATATGGAGAATCTTTGTTCGGTTTGGTGATCGTTCCATCAAGAAAGCCAAATTTCTTGTGTGATGATAATGCAGTCTTTATCTCGCATGCCCATTCGTCGTAGTTAGTTCCCTTCAAAAGCCGATGCGATATCACAACTTCTAGATTGTCGGCCGAGGTCGAGTCATAAGGTGAGATTTTTCTTCGCACATCCATTGTCGTGTTTGTTGCAGTTGCAACAACATTGGTCAGGGTCGGGGTCGAGTTCGCCATTAATTCAAAACTCTAAGATTATTTAGAATACAATGGTTCATGCTTTGATACCATGAACAGAAATGAATTTCATGAATGTTTTGTGTTATTGATTCAGCTTTCATAGGCTACATATATAAACTAAAACGGATTTGTACAAATCTACATTAATTGAGAATATTGATTCACGCATTCAGTGAAGATATTACAGATTCAATCAAGATATCTATCACTATTGTCATCGCTTTGAATCTTCCGTGATTTACGCAGTTCATTGTCCGCCATTAAGTGATTTTGTTGAGTGTTGTTGTGCTCAAGTTGTTGATAAAAAGACATAAGGTCACTGATATTCTAATAGATAATAGTTAATCTAAATTTGAATTATCTGAGATATCAAAAAAAAACAAAAAAAAAGAATACGCTTAGTGATGGAGGATAAACGGTTGACTAATAGCCGGATTAGTCAAGGTGGATTTTGGCACAAATGAGAAAGTTCGTGTAGATAATTTAAATTTCTTGCAATAAACTTTAAAAAATATCGGGTCAATAAGTTCGCGTAGAATTCGGCACGACGGAAAAAGTTCAGATTGAATTTGGTCGTTTTCCCGGGTGGCAAATACTTAAAGTTTTTCTTCATTTGTCTGAGAACCACTTAGCCAATGCTCTAAATTGCTAAAATGCCTTGGAAAAAATGTGGTCTTTGAGGAGAATTGATTGTTGAGCTTGAAAAGAATAGATACTTGGTTCTTTTAATTTGCATTGGTTTTATGAGATTGGTCAAGCTTTGGTAGATAGGATTGATATTTGTGAATTGAAAGAAAACCCCTATTGAATATTTGGCTTAACTTGAATGTTTGTGCACTTTTTAAAGGAACCATGGTCTCATGACCAAGAACAAGAGCGGCAATCCGACGCGGGGGATATGGAGGCGATTCATCACGCCCAAGAACAAGGGGAGCAATCCGACGCGGAGGATATGGAGGTGAATCATCAAGACCTCAACAAGCAATCATCACCGGAGAAGCGTGGGTCGAGCCTCAAGAGTTTGAGGACGAGTTGCTTGAAAGACTAGGCCTCATAGACGACATGCGCCAAATGTTCATAAACATGAGCTTAAGCGCTTTAATTTGTCACAAGCAATACACGACTTCCGCACACGCCAAATACTTCTTCCAATCGGTGAGGCTAGTGTATGAGGATCCGCAAAATCTGCACCCCGACCAAGGCTACAGTACGTTTGGGCTCAACCATAGATGGTTCCGAGTCACTATCCGCGAGATATGCACCCTTTTCCACTTTCCATATGGCTCGGAAGTTGACTTTCCCGAGTTTCAATGTAAAGAAAGCTTTTGGAGAACCATAGCTTCGGTAAGGGTAAATGATGGACCACGTGTGGACTCAATCCGAGTTTAAATACTAATCTTTACTAAGGTCTTGACATGTTGAGTTCCCGACTTTCAAACCTCTCTTCCGGGATTGTCGGTTGTTTGCTTGAGGACAAGCAAAGGACAAGCTCGGGAGAGTTGATATACACTATAAATAGCTTCATTATCATGCATTTTCTAGATCATTTCACATTGTCTATGTGTCATGTTTGCTCATTTTAGTGTAGTTTTGCATTCATATCGTCACTTAGAGTCCTAGAACTAGAGAGCCGAATATTTTGTGTTTTCAAATCTTATTTAGGTGGATTGGAGATCAATGGTTAAGGAAATAAGCCAAGGCACTTTGGAGAGGACAAGATTGGAGGATGGAATGGAGAAAATAAGTGGAAGATGGAGTTGTGAAGATAAGTGAAGTTGAAGAATAAAGAAGTAACAAGAGAAGGACTGCCCCAAAAGCTAAGGAAGAAAGCGCAGCCCACGACCGGCCGGACCCAAATGAAGACCGGCCACTCACGGCTAGGACCGGCCGAGGACAGAGCACGACCGAACGAACCCAAGAGACGACCGGCCCGACACCGTTACATGAATTGATGTTCGGCCCTTTGACCGACCGGACCTGAATGAAGACCGGCCGAAGCCGAGACACGACCGGCTGGACCTGAGAAGATGGCCACGACCCAGAACCCAGCGAACAGCCAAGGCAAGAGCGAGACCGACCGATCCCAGACCGCGACCGGCCGATCCTAGGCCGCTGAAGGTCTTTTATCTTATTTTAGTTGGACCAATCCTAGTTTATCCCGGGTTGACCCGATTCATTTTTAGGGTTTCTTAGCAATAATATAAAAGCCTAAAACCCTTTGGATTTTAGGGAGAACCAACACACATTTCCCCTTTGAGTAGTTTTTTAAATCTTTATCCTTTGGATCTTGTTTGAGAGATTTGAGATTTGAGGAAGAACCTTGAAGAATCTTGGATGGATTTATGAGCATTTCCTTGTGTCATCAATCAAAAAGAGTTTCTTCTTAATCCTTTCATGTCTTCTCTTTTCATTATGGGTTTGTTTGTTTGTTGTTCATGTTGAGTCTTATTTGAATATGTGTGAGTAGTCTTCTAATGGGTTGAAGGGTAGGTAGATCTAGGGGTTTAATGAATGATTCTTGTTGCGAGGTTGTTAGATCTGTAGATCCTCCACTTAAGATATTCTTAATGCTAGGTTTAGCTTGATCAACTAGTAATCTTGATGGTGGAAAAGACATCGCCCGAGAGGTATTCGATGAAAGTTCTGAAAGAGTCTTTTTGTGGGCTTTCCTTCCCTAGCCAATGAGAGTTGATGTTAAGGTGAAAAGTGGTATTTGTGAGCTTGTGTGCTAATGCTTGAGACTGTAGGAGAGAAAATGGGAGTTTAGCTTAACCTATTGATCGCATAGGGGTCAATGCCATGAGAGTGGGTTGATCTAGATTGAATAAGCCTCATACCCTAAGATGGTTCTTGTTAGTTGAAACCTTTAGCTTCTTGAATTGTTTGTTACCCTCTAGATCAATTGTCTATCCCTAAATCCATTTCTTTTAAATCATTTATAGCTTGTTCTGTTTTAGTTTGCTTTCTTTCATTAAGTTGTTACAAAAACCAAGCTATTGTCTTCTTTAGCTCAAGTCGATTCCTTGGAATCTCATCGTGTTAATTCTAAGCTCTTTGTGTATTCGAACCTCAAGTACTTCAATGTCATAGTTGTTCGTGCTTGTTAATTTATTTGATTGTTGAAAAAAAATGAACATCAAACATGTGATACAAGAGTATAACGAACAACATGAAATTGATCATCAAGACCAAACAAAAACTGATGCACTTTGTCTTCTTTGCGATCAGCCTCTTGTTGGGTGTCCATATCACAAATACACAACCCACACTTGCAAGCTCTTAAGGGACGATACCTCTTTGTTTAGAACACGCCAATTTAGCCTTAATCAGTTAAATCTAAGATCCGATTAAAAAGATAATCGTTTTTTCAAGTGCTACCACAGATCTTGTGCCACATCTATGGGAGAGATTGTTGAATGCAGTGCATGATCGATGCTCATCTTTATCCAAGATATAAGAAGAGCTTGAATCGCCATTAATCTTCTAAATATGGAGAATCTTTGTTCGGTTTGGTGATCGTTCCATCAAGAAAGCCAAATTTCTTGTGTGATGATAATGCAGTCTTTATCTCGCATGCCCATTCGTCGTAGTTAGTTCCCTTCAAAAGCCGATGCGATATCACAACTTCTAGATTGTCGGCCGAGGTCAAGTCATAAGGTGAGATTTTTCTTCGCACATCCATTGTCGTGTTTGTTGCAGTTTCAACAACATTGGTCAGGGTCGGGGTCGAGTTCACCATTAATTCAAAACTCTAAGATTATTTAGAATACAATGGTTCATGCTCTGATACCATGAACAGAAATGAATTTCATGAATGTTTTATGTTATTGATTCAGCTTTCATAGGCTACATATATAAACTAAAACGGATTTGTACAAATCTACATTAATTGAGAATATTGATTCACGCATTGAGTTAAGATATTACAGATTCAATCAAGATATCTATCACTATTGTCATCGCTTTGAATCTTCCGTGATTTAAGCAGTTCATTGTCCGCCATTTTAAGTGATTTTGTTGAGTGTTGTTGTGCTCAAGTTGTTGATAAAAAGACATAAGGTCATTGATATTCTAATAGATAATAGTTAATCTAAATTTGAATTATCTGAGATATCAGAAAAAAAAACAAAAAAAAAAAGAATACACTTAATTTGACGACCTAATCAACTCTATAGGCTTAGCTAATCAAAAAAAAATTCAAACCATGAAAACATTGAAGAAATGTATTCTCAAGATATATAAGTATAATATTTTATACATTGAATTTGAACAAGGAATGAAGAATATAAATAAAGCAACAAATAAATCACATATATATAAAAGCACTATACACATACTTTACTAGAACAAATGGGAAACACTTTATACACAAGCTCTATACTTCTTTACTTAGCTAACCCTATAGGCTTTTCTTCTTTTTTCTTTTCTTTTTTTAGGCTTAATCTTTTTTTTCTTAGCCCTTTTTTTTGCTTTCTAGATAATCATTTCTTATCATAAGATACATACTTAGAGCTAACATTTTCCTTTTTCCCAAGTTCTTAGTGCCAAATTTTTTTTTCTCCCTTTCTTCTCGATTTTTCTTCTTTTTCATAACTATTTTGGTTCACCTTTCTACTCATTCCAAATCCCATTCCTTTTATTACCAACCCATAACTCTAAACCCTCTTTCTCTTATTGTACCATTAGTGCTAACTTCAATGAACCCCAAACAACAATAAGTCAATATCCACCTAATGCTAGTTCCATGATTTCCTAACTAGCAAACAAATGAAAGCCAACAATTGTCATTTTTATACTTATACTATTTTGCACATGAAAGCATTATCAACAAGAGACCCCACTCAAGCAAATCACAATGGGGCATAAAAGAAAGGCAAGGGTTCAAGGTGGGAAATCATTTATTAAGGGAAATGGCTATTTGGACTAACAAGTGTGGTAAATCAAGGTAAAGATAGTTCAAATATGTATAAGGTTACCATGGTTATGCATTGAAAATCCATAAGTGAGAGACTTAGATTCAATTAGGTTCAAGTAATCTCGAGAATGGCGCTAAGACTAGCAAGCATCATCAATTCGACTAGTTGCAATACTAAGAATTCAAAGCACGAAGTGTACAAGCTCAATAAGAAGATGTCTAAACACCAAATGAGTTCCCAATCAAGGCTATTCTCAACAAAATTGTGTCATCATTCCCTATGCACATGAAATGCAATCCTAAATGTTCCTAAACAAATCTATAGTGTAAATGAAACTACATGTTTGTTTTGAAAAATTTGTAACAAAATTTATGCAAAATGAGATACTACATATTTACATGCTAGACTCAAAGAAACAAAACAAAACAACTAAAATCAAAGTCAAATACTACCCTCTTCCCCGGACTTACTTCTCACCGTCCCGGTGAGAACAAAATCCAAGAGAGAAAGCAATCAAAAATGCATAAGCAAAACAATAAGAGAGGAATACTATGTACAAAAAGTTCTGGATTGGTACCTTAATTAATGGTGGAGTCTCCATGAGGTAGCTGTCTTTTTGGAGAGTAAAATCGAGATTGGCTTTGCTTTGAATCGAGCTTGACCGGTCATAGTATTGGCTTGACCTGTCGCATGGGTGGCTTGACCGGTCATGTGGCATTGGGTCGGAGGAAGCAACGGTGCTGGACCGGTCTCATGGACGGCTTGACCGGTCCTAATGTTGGCTTGGCTGGTCCTAGTTGTGGCTTGGCCCCTCTTCCTTCACCACTTTGTTCTTCTTGTGTTTCCTCACTTCTACTTGCTTTAACTCCCTTTTTTGTCTTCCCCTGCTTCTTAGTGACCAAAACACATCTCAAGGAAAAACATAACATGAAATTAAAAGTTCTTGCAATAACTAAAAAGAAATATGTACAAAGTATAATCATGGGATTGCTTCACAAGTGCGCTTGTTTACAGTCACTAGCTTGACTTTCCATGCTTAAATGGTCCTCATTTGCTGCTTCATGTTTGATTTTTCAACTGCACACAACTAAAACTCAATGTGGGGATCTCTCCAAGTCGACTTCTTTGTTGCATACACCTTTAAGAGAACAAGAAACAAACAAGTCAAAGAAATTAAAATGAAACAAAAGAAAAAGCTATAGGCGCAAATCTATCCAAATCCTACAGGCTAATTGCTTAGATTCCCCGACAACAACGCCAATTTGATAATGTTTACATTTGCATCGACGCGCCCTAAGTATGCAGAGATCCAACTGTCTACCTAAGCAGGCTGGCTATACAAACATGTCTAACACTCAAATAATACAACAAATGCAAACAACTATGACATTGTAGCACTTGAGGTTCGAATCCACATGAAATCTAGAATTAACACGGCAAGATTGCAAGGAATCAGCTTGAGCTACATCAAAATAATTCTTTTGCTTTCACTTAATCTATTTCCAAAAATATCTCCTTCATTTGCAATGAGTTAAGTGTAAAGCTATGGATCTAAGATAATGAACTAATGATTCAAAATAAAACAATTAAGCTCTTCCTAAGACATGAAACATCAATTTAGTTCATTGAGGAATTTTATCAAACACCTTGTGAGCAATGAAACTCCTAGGATCTAGATTAAGAAATAGGAATTTCATCAAACACCTTGTGGGCAATAAAACTACTAGGATCTAGATTCAAGAGATTAAGTTAAATCTAGCTTTAAGAACAACTTATATTGATGAATCTAACAACCTAAACATCAAAAGCCAATCATCAAAACCTAGATATACCAAACATTCAACTCATCAAAAGCATAATGAAAAATATGAAGAGGAGAGATTTAGAAGAAACTCTATATAGATGGTTTGATCTTGAAGATCCACATGAAGAACAAGAGTCTCATTCCCAATCTCTCCCTAAATTCAACTCGCCATAAGGAGGTTGAGCTCCAAATCATCCTAAAAAGTTTGGAATTACAAAGATGGAAAAAATTAGTATGAAACTTGTTGTTTCTACCTTTAAATAGGAGGATCTACTAGGTTTAAAACGAACCGGGTCAACCCAAGACAAACTGGGTCAGATCCAAGTGAAATAAAAGGGAAAAACATGTGCTGGGAGGTGGACCGGTCAGTCTGGGGCTTGGAACGTCAAAAATGGTCCGATGCTCGGCCGGTCTCATTTCTGGTCCGGTCAGGCTCGTTTCTGGTTCGGTCAATCCTGAGTAAAATCGCCATATCTTCTAGACCGCTTGTCCAAATGCCTTCAAAACAACGCCAAATGAAGGATGACTCTTCTGGCTATCTTGTGTCAAAATATCATCCAATTCCATGCACGGGAAGACCTTCATTTGCTAACGATATTGAGCATGAAGTCCCAACGGACCTATCCATAGTAAACTCGTTGTATCTCTCTCACCGATTGTCCAAATTCCTTCAAACTACAGCCAAATGAAAGCTAACTAATGTAGCTATCTTGTGCCCAAATATCTCTCAATTCCATTGGGTGGAAGGCTTTTAATCGATCAAGTCAACATAATCTACATTCCTTCTTTGTTTGATGCACTTCACTTCATTGTTTTGTTCCACACTCATCTCCAAGTCTCCATTACTCCAAATTAGGTTCAAATCACCTAGAAAAGACTCAAAGAAAAGAAAAATATGCAACTCTCTATTCTAAGACTCTAAAACACGAAATAAGTGCAAAACTATACTAAAGTGAATGAACATAATCCTAAATGATGCGAAATGTACTATAATATGCATGGTAATGAAGCTAAATATAGTGTATATCAAGCATATGGTGGATATAGTAAGAAATTCAAGAAACAATGTCAGAAGAGTTGATGTGACAACTGATCTACAGATTCTGCCAGAGTCTCGACGATCCGTAATTTCACCACTCAAACGTTTAGCCACTTCACTCCCAACACCTCGACGAAAACGAAGATACGGATTTGGCTTTGCTCTGCATCAAAAACAAGTTATTTTTGGTGCCAAAGGAAAACGACCTTTCGATCGTGGGAAAGGCGGGACCATGAAAGAACGTGATAGTATTCCAGTGAAGTAATCTCGATTCTGGTCAATCTTTGTGGATTGTGACTCGAATCTTGAGGACAAGATTCTTTGGAGGACAGATGTAACGATGCAGACATATCATCGATATTGGAGTTCACTTTATTAATATATGTTCGTATATTATAAGTTTTATCTTTCTGTTTCAGTTAACTATGTTTTAGTGGTTGTGTCTTAGTTAGTGGTGTTGTGTGGTTCATTTGCTCTTGTAAGGCTTTATAAGTCATTTGATGTTGTTATAAGAGAGATTATTGAAGAAAAATAAAACTATGTGTGTGTTTTAGTTTGTGTTTTGTCCCAAGAGCTTGTGGTAGAAATCATAAGCTCATCAAATGATACTAAAAATTTCAATTATAATAAAATATCTAACAAAATCAGTTTATATTGAAACCGTCTGATATAAAAGATGAATGAAATCAAAGCGTAACATACTGAATCTACCTGAATATGAAATTAGCTTACATTGAATGTGTTTTCGTCAAATAAATAAATGTTTTGCTTTTTTTTTGAAATAATGAGTAGAATAGTCTAATAAGATGCTCTAGTTACAAAACTAATTTTTGGTCATTTTTCACATTTTAGAAAGTGAGTAAAAGACATGAATACCTACCCTTCTTCATTTTATTTATGTTTTGATATTGTATTTTTTAATTTTTTAAATAATCCGAAGAAAAAAAATCTTCTTTCTTTTCTTCGCCGAATAAGAAGAAAGAAGAAGAATTCTTTTTTCAGATTTGTTGTGATTTTATGTCAATTTTTTAAGTTTTAGGTACTTTATATTCATCTTCATCACTCCTCCAAGGTATGATTTCATTAACTCCATTTTCATGGAAGTTCACAACTCCAAATTGATGTTTTCCATAAAACTCAAATTTGAGGGTTTTGTTGAGTGCATTGAGTTCCATTGTGTTGAATATTGGTTGGGTAACTTGATTAGAACACGAAATTACAAGGTTAATGAGAAAATTTTGAAATTTTTGAGAACTTAGGTTGAAGATGATGAATAGTGACGAAAAACCTACAACAGAGAAAGATGTTTTACATCGATAAACCTACAAAATACTATCAATAAATCTACAAAACATGTGAATTAAGTCGACAACGCAAACCTACAAAACAAAAATTATAAATATACAAAGAAGGAAAATAAACTAGTTGTTTAAGGCCCAAAAGTAAACATACAAGAAGGTGTTAAATACCTACAATAGGTAAATTAAACCTACATTACATGATCTGTAAGACCAGAACGAAGAGGTACTAAAACTTACAATACCTGAAAGAAAAACCTACAACATAGAAGAATGTTTTACAGCGATAAGCCTACAAAATGCTAACAACAAACCTACAAAAGATAACCCTACATCAAACGAAAAACAAACCTATGAAGCAGGAGAAATAATATACCTACAAGGCATGAGATATAAACCTACAATGAAGAACGATATCTTACAAAGATAAACCTACATCAAACAAAAAAATATTAATACTTACAATACTTGAAAGGAAAACCTACAACACAAAAGGATGTTTTACAGCGATAAACCTATAAAACACTAATAACAAACCTACAAAAGATAAACCTATATCAAACAAAAAACAAACCTACAAAGCAGGATAAATAATATACCTACAAGGCATGAGAGACAAACCTACAATGAAGAACGATTTCTTGCAAAGATAAACCTACATCAAACGAAAAACAAACCTACAAAGCATGAGAACTAGCAACGAATGCGAAAACAAACCTACATGTTAGAATATGCTTAAAGTTCTGAACAAGGAATATACAATAAACCTACAATGAATGCCTTATAAACCTACAACAAAGAAACTTAAAATCGACAACACACGCAAAATAATTAAATTTGAATTTGTAAACTCACAAACCTTGACACGTAAACCTACAAAGAAGAAATATAAAATCGATATTGAAGGCTACATAAACCTACAACGCACGAAAAGGAACCTACAAAACCAGAAAACAAAGTTGAGAAAGAAGAAAAAAATAAACCTACAATGCGTAAGAGATAAACCTACAACAAATAAGGATAACTTGCTACAATAAACCTACAACAAATGAGAAACAAACCTACAAAGAGAAAAGAACTAAATCGACAACGAAGGCGAATGCAAACCTACAAAACGTATGTGTTTAGAATTTTGGATGAGGAATGAACAATAAACCTACAAAGATGGCCTTAGAAACTTACAAAATATAATCTTTAAATTGACAACGCATGGAAAAGAAACCTACAAAACAGGATAACTTAATCGAGGAACTAGAACTTGTAAACCTACAAACCTTGAGAC
>WJSH01012725.1:2061-14702 GCA_009757365.2 Lepidium campestre | reverse complement strand
TAATAAGGCTTATCGAGGTTACTTATTCCTCAAACAAACTATCTATATATTCTCTAAAACCTAAATTAAGTATGTAGACAGATATACAAATCTATGACCTGTTTCAGCTTTTACACAAATGATCTAAAGGATAGAAAATACAGAAAAGACATAATTTTATCCAGTGAAAACCATTTATGCATGGCTTTGTCAAACATATATATCACAACTAAAAGCTTTGCATTACCAAGAATTCACTTCTTCGGCTATGATCTTTGACACCCATATTTCCACATTCGATAATAAAATCTCCTTTGTTAAATTCACATTCAAAAGTAAATTTATCTCCATATGATCTTTGTTTTCTAAATTAGAGTATACTAAACTATGAAGATTTTATCTTTGTTTAAGGACTTTTGTTCTTAATATCTTGTATGTCATTTGTTTTTAATTTCGTATACAACAAGTTTTATTATTTANGGTATAATGTTTTTAAAAATGTCTAAATGGAAAGAAAAAGAAAAAGAAAAAAAAATGTTAACATTAAAAAAAAAAAAAAAATTGCAATAAATATCCATAAATTTTTATGTAACTAACATCCTCATTTTTGTAGAGTTTTATAGCAAATATATCTCATTTTTACCCCTACAACCTAACCAAACATCTCTCCTCTTTAATAATCTTTTAAAAATTATTTTTAAAAAAGGTTCAACACCTCATTTGCTTCCTTTTTTCTCTCTCTCTTTTCTCTTTCTCAATTTTAATTGATTCTAAGTAAAGATCAATTGTGGGTTTTGTTATAATCTCTACATACTCTATTTCTTCTTCTTCTTATTTGTTATTGAACTCAAATATTCTGATTCTTATAAACCCAAATTTATTTGTTTATATGTATATGTGAAACAAATATACAAAAATCAAAGCAAAAAAAATAAAATCATCAAACAACCATCATATCTAGGGTTGCAGGTTCACAAAAGCTCTTAAGAAGAAGATGAAAATGAATTGACAATGTTAATATGTGTTATCATATAAAAAATGTGTTCGTAGGTAATAAATATGTTAGCAGGTAATAAATGCATTAACAGAGAAGATATTTGTTAACAAATAACAAATATCTTCACATTATCCGATAATTATAATTTTATCCAATAATTATTAGTATCAGTTAACATATTTATTAACTACTGATTTAAACCTCCAAAACAATTACCATCATTATTTTAGTTCGCCATGCGGAGATGCATGTGGCATAACACATCAAAAATGCATTTTTGTTATAATATGGGAACAAAACTCATAAGAAATAAATAATTAGAAACCATAATATTGAATCAATGAAGATATATCACTTTGGCATATGTCTTGCATAAACGCTGCAACTTGTTGGCCAATCTCAATGACTTGGTCTTTCCCTTTATCTATCATCCCGCTATGACCAACCACACCTTTTGCAAAGAGTCACCAATTTTTTCATTAACAGTTAACAAACCTATTAACAGTTAACACAAATGTTATCCGGAAATAATATAATTTACCTCTGCCGATCCATGCAACCATTCCACACGCATCTATATCATTAACCCTGAAGCTCATTACGCTACGTGCAACAATCCCTTATGTACAGAAAATGACAACAATTGTTATTTACATGTATATTACAAGTTAACTCATAATAAACCATTTAGCCATTAATCAAAACATTTATCTGCCCCTATTGCAGCATTATTATTTATGATGGAGCTCATAATTCGTGAGTCCCTCGGATTACCCGCATTGTTGCTTGTGTGTCCTACACTTTGTTGTGTGCCACACCCTTAATCAACCATATGTGATTATCAGTTTAGGTTACAAATTCATGGTTACAAATCCTGATCCCACCACCCAACCTCCTCTATAACATACTCAATCAACCACTCATATATCAATATCTACCTATTATCTCATCAAATAATATATTGCGTCAACCCTTTTAGATATCCCATCATGTCGTTTACAGCTAACATTTTTGTTAACCCTTACATGATATATATATATCTGCTAGTTATTATCACACCGTAACTTTGGCGTTTGACACTGCAGTGCATAGATTTGGTTGCAACGGGAGTACCATACCTGACAAAAGTTAACATATTAATTAACGTAACCATTTATGATTTAGCAGTTAATTTTTCCATTAACCATAAACGAACACATACCTTCAAGCGTATTGTATTCTCTGCCATCAGTAATCATTGGTACACTTGGGTCATAGTTTGACCCCCTCAACATTGCCTTAACTGTTAAAGTGAGTTCACCTCTGATTTTTATAAAGGCATAAAATTATTCATCATGTCTAATATATGTAGGTGCCAATTTCTTTCAACCATCTTCTATCACGCATTCCATCCATTGAATTTTGGGGATTGCACCCATCAAGTTTACGATTTTTTGTTTCGTTAGCAGTAAAATCTAACATTTGCAATGTGTTACTGTTTAAATTGGCATAATGTTGCATTTAGATGATTATGGAAGTTAGTGCTTCTTTGCAGTTACTGCAGACTCCACCTAACTCTAGATTTGTTTTCTTGTTTGCAGGGAAGTCAAATGGCCAAACCTAATCAATGTTTGCTAATAAAGGAGAGAAGCATAGTTTTTTATATTTAAGGGAAATTTGGACTCATGACAAGAAAGTTTTGCATAATTAGGTGAATTACAACTACAAAAGTCATAGGACACAGTAGCAAATTCTCGACCAAATTGTCCCTATAGCTAATGGATTATCTCTATTTATTCTCTTTTTCTTTCCTTTTCTTTCTCTTTTACGCTTTCTTTTTTCTTCTCTTCTCATCTTCTTTTTCTTTTTCTCTTCTCATCTTCTTCTTATCCAAATTTCATTCATCCAATTTCATTCATCCAAATTTCGAGATTATTGAATTTCTATGGATCTGAATGCTTCTTTTTCTTTGTCAAATTTACTGGATTAGTTTCCTTTAAAATTGCATGACGGAAATTAGGTTTTGATTTTCAAATCCATCATGTGAAGTAGAGATGATGTTTTCTTAGTTTTCTTCAAATATGGCTGACCGAAATTGGGTTTTGATTTTCAAATCCAAGATTACAGCTGGTCGAAAAAAATATATAGAGATGATATTTTCTTAGTGAAGAAGATGAAGACGAATGTTTTATCTGATAATAAATATATTAACGGGTTACATATGTGTTAGTCAGATAATATATATGTTTAACGCATAACATATGTGTTAATCAAATATGTATTTATCAGATAATATATTAATTAGCATATACAATAAGTGTTAACATATAATATATTACATATGTTATCAGATAACACAAACGTTGTATGTAAACGTTTATAGTTATCAGATAACACAAACATTATATGTAAAGTTAACTGACAAACTTAACCGTTAATATATATGTTATCAATATTCAATTTAACCTAGAAAATTGTCATTAAACTCAGCCTATAAAAATAGCTTTTAGTTATATGATAATAATTTGATTATCAATATAATATATTTGTTAACATATATGTACATATTATAACTATGATATAATTATTATAGCGATAATAAAATTATTTTACTCTCACAACACATTTTTGTGTTGTCCCCTCATTCTCTCTTTAGAATTAATGCATATGTTTGCATTAAAGTCAGTTTGGTCATTTCGATTTAAAGCCATTGTTACTTACTTAAACTAGAAAACTTCATTGTCATTTAATATATTTTTAACCCAAATATATTTTTACCATATGAAACCACACCTACATTTAGAGTGTAATTATATTGTTTATTATAGCTCTAGATGTGTGGCTGAGATTGAATCAAACAAAAAGATAAGTATCTCTCTAAAGATCACACACATCACCATCACATTTATTGCAACTCAATACCTCTATTTTCCATAAGAAGCAAATTGTCTTAGGGTAATTTAATCTTTTTGACAAGTGGGTCATAGTCATTTAGCTAAATATTCAAATGCTTGGCTAGTTACTACATTAGTTTCTATTTTATGGTTAGTAGGCTAATTCACTCTTAAAAAAATGTATAAAATTGGAAAAGTCAAATTTTCAAATGACAATTTCAGGGGCAAATTGATTCAAAAAGATGAGCAATTTATCAAATCAATGTCATGTGCGTTCAAAGCGCCTATTTTGATAATTGTTTCAAAAGAGATACAAAATATGAAAAAAAGTTTTCACTCTTTTTTAGTAAAATTTTCTTAAAAAAATATTTCATTTTCTTTTAATAGAAAGAACAAACAAATAGTCATCTAACCCAAAAAGTAAAAATATGTCAGATTAATAAAATTTAAAATTAGAATTAAAGATTATGATGTCACTTTAAAGAAAATTTGCACCCACATATAACATGGAATAACACTCATAAATTAAAAAAAAAATTAAATATTTAAAATGCTATTATACAAATTTATATGTCATTTAGCTTCAAATTTTAATTTGATTATAAATTAAATGATGCTAAATTATGTTTTATAAATTTTGAAATTTTTATAAATATCTTTTGTATTAAAATCTAGTTTTCCTATAAAAGTTTGTACAATTTAGTTTTTTGTTTATTCATTTTCTGGTTTGTTATGTGTAAAACTTTTAAAACTTTGATATGTTTTTATATATTTTAATATGCATATATGTTTTAGTGATATACATAATTGTTGTTATTTTTTTTTTTGAAAAATAATCTTTTCGAATTGTTATTGTTTGCAATTTTATCATCTAGCGCAAAGCAATTTTGTAAAATCATATAAAATACACAAAATAACATTTGCACTAATTTTCAAAAAACTTTCACAATCATATACATTAAATTTTCAAAATTTTAAGGTTTAATTTGGATTACTCACCGTGAGGACTTTGATTTGATATATTAGTCATCATAATATTAAAGTTTGATAGTAGTAAAAGTGAATATATTGCATATACCTTATGAGTTTGTATGATGACTTGCATTTGTGGAGATAAGAAGTAAAATAAAACAATATAATGGCTATAATGATTTTTTTGCAAAATATTATGGTACTTAACGGTAATGTCAATCTTATTAAAAAGATTTGAGATAATCTTTCATCTAACTGGTATTTATGTAAATACTATCTGAATTTAATTTTTTTTTCAACAACTTAAGTCTTGTATTAAATTTACGAGCCCATGAGACATAGAATTTACATATGTAGGATTTTTAGACAAGTCATGAACACTACGAGCTAAACAATTCACCTTCCTATTGAGAACTCTAGGGATCTGCTGAAACGAGAAGCTGAAAAATAATATGCTTAGTTTGTCGAACTCCTTCAGATACTGCGAGAATGTTGGCCAATATTCGGGAGTGGACACCATCTTGCACAATCTGTGGCGTAAAGGACCTCTAGAATCTTCAACGCCATAAGGGATTTCATAGTCCAAAGAACTGTTTGAACTTCGTATGAAGGGATGAAAGACATTGGAACACTCCTCTTGCTCCCATATAACTTATTCTGAAGAATCCTGAAAACAGATCCAACCTGGCCTAGAAAAAAACTATGAATCCTTCCAGGAACCATCCACAAAGCACTGATACCCTGAGAAGTTTTGATCACCAGTCCTCAGAAAGGATACCTCTTGCCATAATGTTTTGTTTTGTTTTAGAGGCTGAATATCCTGTGAAGTCTCCAAAGTTTCACTATCACTCGAGATTTGCACCTGGAACCAAGAATTGGCTTCAGAATCCACAACTTGAAGAACTTCCCGAGGGTCTCTATCCAAATTCAAAAAGCTTTTATCATTCTTGGTCTTCCATAAACTCTTCCAAATGTTGTAAAGATCGAAGAGTTAGAAAAGATCCCTATACTTGAGGGTATATTTGATAATGCCCAAATTTGAAGTGCCGACGGGCAATCAAAAACTGTATGATTAATAGTTTCCTCCTCTACTTCACATCATGAGCAACTCGTATCACACCTAATTTTCTGGTGTTTTAAATTTGATCTAACTGGGAGGCAAGCAGACATTTCCTGCCATAAAAAATATTTAATCTTTGGAAAACAAGAAATTTTCCATGCAAAAAATGATGGTTCAGAAGTGCCTTAACTCTCTTAACTCTCCACCTTCCATGAGAACTCTTAACAAGACACTAACTCAAGAAATTTTGTGCTTGTTGAAGTAATTCATCCGGTATGTTGGGAACGTTACTACTCTTACCGATGAGATTGTGAAAATTGACTGGCATAATACCTTGATGTTCATTCCAAAGAGGTTTTCCAGTTAACATCTCTAAAACCGTGCATCCAAAAGACCATATATCAGTTTTAAAGTTCACTTCACCAAATGCGATTAGCTCCGGAGACACATACCTCTCATCGCATCTACTATGATCCATTCGAGTCTCGTATCTATCCAACCCATTTTCCATTGTGGATCCAAAATCTGTAAGCATACACCTCATCCTGTATGATCTCCACTGTTTATCAACACTGGCTACTAATATGTTACATGGGGTAATGTCACAATGGACTATGTTGTGACTGTGGATATACACAAGCCCTCTGAGTATGTCTTTAGCAAAAAAATTCACTTCATTAAGAGGTAAACCTAAAACGGTTTCTAAACTTTTGTATTTGGGTGATCGGCCGGAGCAGTAATCTAGAATCAAACCGTAATGCATTTTTTCATCACTATCACGAACTATCTCGTGACCATAACACCCAACAACGTACCTAGATGAAAGACGACGTAAGATACGTTCCTCCTTCACAAGACTACACGCTTGTGACATGTTTGAAGTTTTTATTGCCCTCTATGTATTTCTTGCGTCCTCCAAACTTGTTGCAAAATATACCACACAGTTATTGCCTCGACCAAGGATTTTAGACTTGGCTCAAGATGAAGAGTTGTCGTTATGCATGAAAAGAATGAGGAGAGAGTATGAAGAGAATGAGGAGAGAGTATGAAGAGAATGAGGAGAGAGAATGAAGAAGATTGTATAAGAGACAAGTAAACGTGTTGGTTAAGAGGTTGCAATAAACTTCCTTTATATATGAGACGAGTTAATGTATTGGTTGAGACGTAAAAGCGCGTCGTTTGAAGACAAAAAGGTAACGTATAAGTATGGATAACTAGGATTATTGTAGCATGTTGTTTTATGCATTAATATATTTAAAATTGTGTTAGCATTACTTGCGAAAGGATTTGATGAGGCATTAGTTGTTCTTCATAAATGAACTCCATAAATAAGGATTTAACAAGTCAAAATAATTCAAAACAAAGTGCTTATTTGTGAACTTAAAGGATTCTTTCGTTAATAAAAAATATTTCAAATAAAAACAATCATTCTCTACCATTAATAATAACTATATATCACGATTAAAAATACAAATATTTAATTAATGAATGAATGAGTGAGAAGTGCACTTACTCCCCAAATTGAAGTGAGAAGTGCATTTACTCCTCAAATGCATATGAAGACATTTTAATAAAAAAATTTATGCGTCTTCAGGTAAAGTCTCCGGTATGGACGGATAGTATGAACTATGCCCGATGAGATCATGCCAATTGAGCATCCCAATACCTTGACGTTCTTGCAAAGGAGCCCTTCCAGTTAACATATGTAAAACCATGCATCCAAAGGACCAAACATTGTTTTAAAGTCCACTATATTAAAAGCAATAAGCTCCGGAGACATATACCTTTGATCTTGTCTGCTATGATCGACTCGAGTCCTGTATGCATCCGAACCATTCTCCAATGCGGATCCAAAATCTGCAAGCACACACATAAGCCTGTTAAATCTCCACCCCTCATTGACAGGGGCTAGTAATACGTTACGTGAGTTAATGTCACAATGGACAATATTCTGCATGTGGATATATTGAAGTCCTTCGAGTATATCTTTAGGAAAAAATTTCACTTCATTTAGTGGTAAACCTTCAATAATATTTTCTATAATCCTGCGATTGAGTGAATTGCCTAAACAATACTCAAGAATTAAAGTTTGATTATTATAAAAACCTCTTGAAAGAAATGGTAGATGAAAGAGAGTATGAAAACTTACATTTATAAAAGACTAATGAACGTGTTGGTTGAGATGTAAAAGACATATCTAATCATGTTATTTAAAAAGGTAGAACTGGAATACACAATATTACAGAGAATACATTAAAAGTTGAACAAAAGGAAAATAAATGATCTTCTTAGAAAAACAAAATGATTTTCTTGGAAAGATAAGCTATATTAAATAATGAAACGCGTGAACGTCTTGGTTGAGACAAAAATGCACGTGTAATCATGTCGTTTGAAAAGGTAACGGGTAAGTTTAAGTGCATGTAAAATTCGATGATGTAGAACTGGAATACATAGTTATACATGGTACTACATTAAAATGTTTCTCATTGGTTAGATTGTAATTAAAAAAAAGCATCAAAATGCATTAAACGAAGAGCTCGAACCAAAGCTAACAACATTTGTCTGAACCAAAGCTAACAACATTTGTCTCAACCCAAGCATCAACCTAACAACTTTATGATTCCGAACAAGATCATAGCACTTAAAACCACAACAATAACCATCAATTTCTTCATCCTCCATTCAGATTCACAGAGCATAACATAAACTTTTCCTAGTATTTCATCCTCCATGTTTAGTTGCAATCTATCAATCTCGACTTTTTGCTCCTCCTTCTGAATCACTTTATTCTCAATTCTCTCCACAGAGTTGCCCATTCTTTCTACCTCATTAACAATTGATTCATCAACCCACTTAACGATATGACTGTCATTGGCAAGCTTCAAGAAGATACGTGAGATTAATACATTAACTATCAATACCTCAAACCAGAGCAATGACTATCAGTTGAGACAATACCTTGTCAGAACTAGCAAAAGAACAACAATAATATCGCCGTTGTGGGTTGTTCTCCGATTTCGAAGTCTTTGCAACAATTGATGTTCCACACCAACATTTTTTTGGAATTCCAGTAGAGATTCCTCCTCTGTAACATGCACTCGATGTGCCACTTGAAACATCTGTCACATTGCTCATTCCAATTCCAATTCCAGTCGAAATCTTTAACTACTTATTCCTAAGTATAACGAAAGTAAAAATATTTATGCTTCTTCCAAATTCAAAACAGAAACTACACAATTAGCAATATTCTAAGCAATAAATAAACACGATGATGAAACCAAAATCCTAAATACTACCGATTATACTCTCAGAAAAACTAAAACAAAATCTATAGATTTCAAAAATTGATCAAACCCAAAACCCTTATTAAGAGATAAAACACAATGATCAAACCCAAATCCTAAATACTACTGATGATACTCTGAGAAAAACTAAAACAAAACCTATAGATTTCGAAAATTGATCAAACCCAAAATCCTACTTATTCTTATCTAATCATTCTAAAATAGATTCAACCCAAAACCATCAAACCTAAACCCTAACAAACAATTATGGTACTAAATCTGGAACAATTTTGGAAGTAAACTTTAGAGCTTTACTGTGAAACGTACGGTTCGGCCTAGTTATGGTAGAGTTGTATGTAGTTGAGACCTAGTTTGTCGAAAGAGAAGGAGGTGAGAAATAGCGGGAATTTTGAGAGTTCGATCCTTTTGAGTTCAAATTCGAAATTTAGAGAAGTTAGGGATTTGATATATTTCATTTGGGAAAGTGGTTTAGATCCGATTTGGTGGGTCTGGACGGGTAAGATCTAAGTGGATCTGAAATCGTTGGGTCTTGGCGGATTAAATTAGGGTATAATATGTAAATAATTAGTTTCATTGAGGGTAACAGAGTAAAACGACCATAATCGACTCTCATTTCTTTATCAAAATCTATCTTCTCATCAGACTCCATAATGACCTTTGAATTCGATTAAATGGTTTGGAAAACATCTTCATGAGTCGTATTCTCTTGTTGAATCGCTTGTTCACCTTAAATTTCATGTTGTTCACCTTCCTCAAGGAACAAAGCCTTACGAGAACGGGCAGAGACATGACCAAAACCAAAGGAATGTCCACGATTACTCTTCACTAAGGCTCCCAAATCCCGATCTTATGTGATGTTGTCTGAGATTTCTATGCTAGTTGTACTCATTTTTCCCTTTTCTTTTCTCATTGATGGCTGCTTAATTAATTATTTTTCAGTCATGTTTTGTTTTTACAAAAAAAGAAAACTAAAAATACTCCTCAACACTTATATCCATCAAAATCTTTGGTAGATTATATGTTTATATGAGGAAAACAGTCATAATAATACCGAACTTGTCCCTTTTTGCCGAATTTAATACTAATTTTTCTCTCTATAAAAAAACACGAACTTTTTCTTGATTTCACCTATTTAAAACTGCCGTTAGTCAAAATTGACAAAACATTAATCTCTATTAATTCTTCGTTTGTGCAAACCATTAACTTAAACAAAACATTGTGTTTTGTTTAATTTTTCCCCAAATTGAAACCCTAACATTTTCTCTCAATCCATATCTCAATTTTCTGCTTCTCTTCTCTCAATTTTTTTTATTTCTCCTTAAATTTACTACAAATTTCGAAGTGAAAAGAGAGAATGTGACCGAAATATAAGATAAAGTGGCCAATATAAAAGTGAGATTGATAGAGAAAAGAAAAATCAAAGTGAGAATTGAGAGAAGAGAATAAGAAGATTTAATTTGGGTATTAGAGTATTCAATTTCGGAGAAAATTAAGAGATAACAGTTGTTATCAACTTACACTAACGAAAATGAACAGAGGTTAACATTCTGTTAACTTTGATTAATGATAGTTTTAAATTGGCGAAATATCAACAAAAAGTTTGTATTTTTTAAGAAAGAAAAAAAATTCGTATTTAATTCAAAAAAAAACAGACAAGTTTGCTATTATTATAACCGTTTTCTCATTTTATGTCATGAAAATTGATACATATACTCTTTGTATCTAGTATAAGTTATCTTGTATCAACTTTTAATTATTCGTGAATAATATTTGAATATTGAATATATCTGTCAGTTTTTTTTTGTTAAAGGGTCTTCTATTATATTAAAAGAGTTTACACAGTGTGAACAGAAGAAATGCAAACACAATAACCTACATAAATTAAAAAGAGAAAAGAATGTCAAACCCAACTCTAATGGGCCCAACGAATTACCAAGGCCCAACAGGAGAAAAGCCACATGCCCATTCCGGAAGGAAGCACTAATTGAAGACCGACGAGAATGGAGCCGCCGCTTCTCCTACCCACTCTGATCGATGATGACCGGTGAGATGAAAGATGAGCTTTCTCCTACCCACTCTGATCAATTGAGATCGACGAGATGAAAATGAAGCTCCCTTATACCCACTCTGATCAACAAAGAGATAAGTCACAACCGAAACTTACCTGTTGCCTAGATCTACTAGGAAACATCACCCGAGAACCGCATCGAAGACTGCACGAGGCGGAATGGTTAAGTTGAATCACGGCTGAGCGAGATGGCGAAGATAGAGAAATCTTGAGTCGAAACCTCGCCGGAGATTCCAAGGTTCACCTGCCGCCGTCCTCAAGAGCGGCGAGCTAACGCACAGACGTCGCCAAAGCCAAGCCCCATATCATCTACTCGAATACCCACCCCTCCACCAAAACCAACTCAATCCACCACAAACGCAAACGCTGCTGAGAAACGAAACCCTAGGTGTGGGTCGCCGGAAGAGGAGGCCGCGAAACCACATTGTTTTCCAATTGAGTCTTCGCGACTAGATCCGCATGATTCCACATCCTCTGCCGTCGGTCTGCTACTTCCACAAAGAGAAATCGATTCTCACCATCTTGAACAGAGATAGCTCATCGGAAGTAGAGACAAAAGAATCTGGCAAGAGAAAGAAAAGAAACAGAAGAAAATGAGTCAAATTTTTCCGGCGTCGGTGACGACCACCGCACAACGGAAAATGAAACAGATGACGTAAGACTTTGTCAAGATCCGGAGAAAAAAGGTAAAAGCAAGCGCTTTTTTTAGATATATTTATATCCGTGGGTTTTTGTAGTTTGTATGTCTTATGTTGTATGTTTGTATGGTGTTATCAATAATACTCAAACGTATTGTTCCACCAAACTCTATGGCACAAAATTTTAGTTCTCATGAATTGATGTGCCTGAAAAACCAACCCTAACAACAATTTTTTTTCTATAACATAGAATACAAAAATCAGAAAACTAATGGTAATAAAAATTAAAATTATTTTACCAAAAAAAAAAATCTTTCTACATACTGCAGTTCTCTTCAGCTTCTTCTTGCTCGATCGGTTTCTCTTTCTCGCCGTTCGATTAGGGTTTCAATCTTTGCTCTTTATCACCAACCACCACCATCACCACCGTCGTCTCTCTTATCTCCCGGCGGTTTCTCTCTTTTACACTTCCTTCCGGTAAACTTTTCCTTACTCTTTTACTTTCTTCTCTTTCTCCCCGTCTCTCTTTCTCCGTCCCTTTTCATTTCTTCTCTTTATCGAAGTTTCTAGCTAGCTTCTAAGCTCATTTCCTAGTAATTGAAGCTCGTTCATGCTCAATTAAGTTGAAGATTTGAAGTAATTAGGGTTTGGCTAAACCTATTTGCTGAATCAAGTGACTCGATTTACGGTAGTTTAGTGTCTGACCGTAAATATTGTATTTAAGTGAAATCATCTCAGGAGCAGTTCAT
>WJSH01012644.1:4608-14789 GCA_009757365.2 Lepidium campestre | reverse complement strand
AGGTCAGATCTTTGTTCCAACTACTGTTTAGTTTCCCGTTTACAAGCAAAAAACAAGATCAAGATCCCGATGATGCTTCCACAGTGCCTTGACGTTGGTTTTGAAGGTGTGAGAAAGAAGAACCGTTGAAGATTAAAAGCACTCACGCGGGATGATCTTATTTAGGAAGGTTTGATAGATATTATGTAAATATTTCACTAATTTTCGATGTCAATTTTCTATCCAGAAGTTGTTTCTCTTTTCACCTATAAAAGGTGGCTATGTATCTTTCAACATAACACTAGTTCATGAAATAACAGAACAGGTCAGAGGACGCTCAATCAAAATATGACTCTGTTTTGAATTTTGAAATAAACCATTAGTTTAAGATTTTTTTCTTTTGTAGCATTAGATTATGGGCTTTCAATTCAAAATCAATTGATAATAAGTGTGGATTCTCTTATATATAGTAGAGTGAAATTTTATTTCTTTCAAATGTGATGAGATATTCTTACGGGCCCCTTGAGATGTAGGTAGGTGTTAGTTCAATACCCACAATCTCAAAGATACCACAACTAGACCGTTAAAATATGTTGGATATGCCGTAACTAAACGTGTTAATGTTAGAACTTCATTTTTGACACACAATTATTATATTATTTTATTAATAAAATAGTAATTTTTTTGAGTGTTTAGATTTTTTTGTAATGGGTATATAAGTAGTGTAATTACATGTCAAAAACAAATAAAGTTTGAATGAGAAATATTGGATCAATCTATGCAACTTGGGAAAATTGTCTAAGACAATTTGAATTCCTAATGGGCCAAATCTTAATTGGTTTTAGGCCTTTTAAGGAAAATACTCAAATGGGTTATGACTTTTTTAAGCTTGTTTTTGATTAGTTTTGGGCTGCAAAAACGAGGCCCATTAAGCCCATGAAGCAAGGAGTTTGTCTTAACTTGGTGTTGTTGTCTCCTTGCTTACTCTTGCCAAAAAGTGGAGAAAAAATCTTCAAATTAATTGCATTGATTTTCACATTTATTTCGATCATTAAATCGAATCAAAAACTTGTCATGTTTGGTTGAATTCGATCCTATATTTAAACGAAAATGCTATACGAATTTCGGACTTCGTTTTTGAACAATTTCTTATCTTTCTTTCTTGTAAGTTTATGTTTTTATTGTGAGTTCATGCTAGAGTTCATAGGTTCATTATTCCACGATTTGGTGAGGAAATCATGGTCTACGTGATTGTATCTTGGTATTCAAGTCTCTTTATTACCGTTTCACTTCAAGAAATTCATTGGATTCAGGAAAGAGATAAAATCTCGCATTCATCTTTTTCAATGTCTAAAGTTATTTTCGTTTTCTATTTTGTATTTTTTAAGCTTTGGTTCATCCGAATCTGGATTTATAATCGTGTAAGATCACTATTAGTGACATCGAAATACATGGACTAACAGTTAACATATGTGCGGTCAACCTCGCTATAATATCATGTTAGATTATAAGGTTCAAACTTTAAACCAATTTACAATGAATGGATTGACCAATATCTAATATAGTAGAGTGAAATTCTATTTCTTTCAATTGTGGGATATTCTTACAAAAGATCTCTAATTTTGTATAAATTTTTGTCATGTTTTAGTCAATAGATTTGTTAATTCAATTATTTTAACTGAATTATCTTATATATTAATTAAAACTAGAATCTTGTTATTTTATGAAAATATCTATCACAATCCATTGAAACGGTGTAATTAAACCTTTTTTTATCTCAAAAATAAAATTGTACGAATAATCCAATTTTCATATTTTGATTTCAGTTTGATTTCAACTTTCTCCTTCCCAATCCCAACTTATATAGAGCCAACAAATCTCTACATTTCTTCCAACTTGTATGTAATATAGCAAAAATTGCATGATACTAATTAAACTGAAATTGCATAAATCTTTACACACAAAGTTTGATATTATACCTTACACAGCTCAAGCTGAGAAAATAATAGATGTTTCATCTAAAACAAATTGAAAAATTAAATAGAACAAAAAAAATGGAAACTCAAATAAGTAACACTTTTATTTTAATAAGACGGGTAATGAGAAACACATACATTATGCACCACAATATCTAAATATTTCGAGTTTGAATTGAGGGATGAGCCGAACTTACTAATACTAGTATTCATGTTCAACACCAACTGCCAATTTCGAAAACAAATACAAAAAATGAAAAGTAAAGTTATAGATACGACTATAAAAATTAGAATAATAAAGAAAATGAAATTGAAGAGAAAACATGTATTGCCCATTTAAATAAAACTCGGTTTGTTGGGCTTCCAATAATCTCACTTTCACCATTTTCTTATTGCAAACGATCAATTATTTTAATCAATATTTAAACAGAAAATTTACATTATTTAAACTATATATAGTTAATTAGACGAATGTTCTTGCTTTGATGTTTAAAACTATTTACTAGTTTCAAATATAATGACTCAAATTTAATAACTAAAAATCTGAAGGCAAACTTTTTATAGTTCAACTATAATTCTATTTTTGTTAAGTCGTTTCTTATATTTGTATTGTCGTAATTAGATTTTTTTTCTTCTTTTATGAAAATATATATTGGAGTGTAATTAAATAGTTTTATCTCAATAGAAACCTAATGTCTTGTGTGTTTTAATACTTGTACGAACAAACAATGCACGAAAGTTATATAACATGAAATTGACATATCAATGATATTAGAACATGTAACAGACGAAAACATGTCATACCATATATAATATTGTCTCTTAGAAACATTAGTTTCTAACAGAAATCAAAATTAGAATCGATAAACTTATTGTTTCCCTCATATCATTTTAATTATTATGATTCAATTAGAATCGGTGTTTCTGTATTTGGTTTAGTGATTTATACTAGAGCTGTTAAAGTATTATGATTTAGAATTAACTTCATTCTTAAGTTATTGATAACAATAATAGACCAAAATTAGAAAGCAGTAGCAATTTTTGATATGATTATCCAAACATAATTTTTTCTAAATTATTTGTATCTAAAGTAAAAAATAAATAAATAAAAATTTATTCGACTCCATATCTAAAATTTCAACAATGTAAAAATCTAAAATATATCAATATAATCCAATCTTGAGTTTTTATCCGGAATTACTATTGTTGAAAATATATGATTTTTTTCGATTAAGGTGAAGATAGATAATTTTTTTTTCTCTTTATGAAACTGTGAATATTTTAATTCACATGTTCCATTAAAAGAAAAAAATAATAATGAAGAAGTGGAAGAAGAAGAAAATGTCCAAGCTACCCAAATACCTCGTATATAAGCTGATGCAGCGCATATCTCGTTAAGATTAATTGCTCTGTTTTATGTTTATCGTTCTGTTTCTTGTTAGCATTATTTTAGAAACTTTTCAATTACCTTAGCATTTAGATTATTGTTTCGAATAATTCTCCACTACTTATATGGAGCTTTGCTTTGTAGTTTCTTTTCAAATTATTATTGAATGAATTTCAGATAGCTTTAAGCTTGAATTCCTTTTAGATTGAGAGTGTTTAATTCCTTTTAATCTTTGAGAAGAATCTTCTTTTGGCTATTCTTAGAATCAACAACAGAAGATTTCTATTACGTTCTTGAGCCCCATTATAAGCTCTTGGTCTTGTTCGATTCCTTCAACAAAATTTGAGTTGTGTTATCAGTGAAAGAAGAAAAAACCTAAAGACGGTAAAGACAAGGGCAGTGAAAAGTCTCTTTTTACAGATTCCTAATATTTTAATCGTTCTGAACATGTGGAGTTTTTCTTGATGACATATTTTAATGTAATAATTCTATTGGTTGATGCATAATTTTTTCTTTGCTGATTTATCTAACTCCAAAAAAGCTAAGTTGTCAGATAGAGAATGTTGGATAATTCCTTTACTTGTTGAACAAGCAATTTTGAGTAAGAGTTAGTTACTAAAGATTGCTTAAAAGAGATGGGTTAGACTTATGTAAGTTTTCAATTTTAGAGAAAATGAAAGTTGTTATTTTCCTATTTAGAAAAGGAAACTAGGGAGTTAGCCTAGACATATAAATACATGTCTTATGGAGAGTTGTTCCATTAAGACTTTAGAGAGTTGTGGTTAAGTTTTGAGAGAGTTTATTAATCAATAAAGAAGAACAAGTTCTTTATATCTTTCTAAAGTGAGTAAAGTTGATTTCAATTGGTATCTGAGCCTTGTGTAGAAGACTCGATCCAGTAGCAAGTGTTGTTTGTGTGTTCAAGGATGGGAGACGCAAACAATCCACCACCACGAAGCAAGGACCATGGAGTGCCATCGATCCAATGTCCTATGCTCTCATCAACATACTACACAGTTTGGACGATGAGAATGAAGATTACACTTCGAGTAAGCGAAGTATGGGAAACGATTGAACCAAGAACGGATGACCAGAAGAAAAATGATGTGGCCATAGCTCTGTTGTTTCAATCCATTCTCGAGGTGCTCATCTTACAAGTAGGAGATCAGAGTAAGGCAAAAGGTTTGTGAAATGCAATCAAGTCTCGACATCAAGGAGCAGATAGGGTGAAGGAGGCGAGATTACAAACCTTAATGGCTGAGCTAGAGAGATTGAAGATGAGCGACAATGAGACAGTTGATGACTTTGCAGGGAAGATATCTGGTCTCGCAGCTCAATCAACTTCCCTTGGAGAATCTATTGAAGAATTTAAGCTAGTAAAGAAATTTTTAACAGAACTGCCAAAAAGTAAGTTTATACACATCGTAGTTTCTCTTGAGAAAGTCCTAGATCTTAAAATAATTAGCTATGAAGACATTGTTGGGAGAATAAAAGCCTACAAGGAGTGAGTAGGAGCTGAGACACGAGAGGATGATCAAGGAAAACTCATGTTTTCAAATCAAGATTACGGAAGAGGAGGAAACAAAGGAGGTTATAACAGAGGAGGACGAGGTGGTCAAGGTAGAGGAAGAGGTCGAGGGAGATCTAGTAGCCGATACCAAGAAGAAGACACCAAGAGTTATAACCCAAAACAAAAGAGAGATCGATCTAAAGTGATGTGCTGGAGATGTGACAAGCCCGATCACTTTGTTTCAGCATGCTCTGAAAGACCTAGAGAACATCACGAAGCAAACCTTAATGAACATGAAGAAGAAGAGGAATACGAAGGAGAAGAAAAAGCTCTTTATGTTCATGAGGTTGTGTTCTTGAATGAAGATAAAGTGTTTCCAAATAACTATGATACAAGTAAAGATGGATCAAGTATTTGGTACCTTGATAATGGGGCAAGTAATCACATGACAGGGAATAAAAAATTCTTCTCCAACCTAGATGAAAGTATCAAAGGGAAGGTAAGGTTTGGAGATGGATCAAATGTGACTATAGTTGGAAAAGGATCGATCATATTTGTTGGCAAAACCGGTGAGAAAAGAGAGCTTAAAGACATCTATTTCATACCGAGTTTGAAGCATAATATCTTGAGCATTGGACAAGCAACATAAAATGGATGTGAAGTTAAGATAAAAGAAGACAAGTTGACTCTAAGAGATCCACGAGGAAGACTTCTAGTCATGGTAACAAGGTCTCAAAATCGTCTATACAAAGCATCATTGGAGATAAGTCATCAAAAGTGCTTGCTTGCAAAGGAAGAGGATACTACTCGAATATGGCATGCTCGGCTAGGTCATGTAAGCTTCGGAGTTATGAATAACATGGTGAAAAAGGAGATGGCTATTGGCTTACCACAAGAATTTCATGAGAAGAGTATATGCAATGTTTGTCTTGTCGGAAAACAAATCAAGAATTCTTTTCCAACAAAGACTAGATATCGTGCACATCAAGTTTTAGAGCTAGTTCATGGAGATTTGTGTGGTCCAATAACACCATCAACACCAGTAAGTAATCGTTACATTTTTGTCTTAATAGATGATTATTCAAGATACATGTGGACCATTCTACTAAGAGAGAAGAGTGAAGCATTCGATCGATTCAAAAGGTTTAAAGACTTTGTTGAAAAACAAACATCTTTATCTATCAAAACCTTTCGCACCGATAGAGGAGGAGAGTTTACTTGAGCTGTTTTAAATTTGTTTTGTGAGGAGAATGGTATCTCAAGACATTTAATTGCACCATATACACCTCAAAAAAATGGTGTAGTTGAGAGAAGAAATCACACTCTTATGGAGATGACAAGAAGTTTACTTAAAGAGAAAAATGTTCCGAATATCTTATGGGGAGAAGCTGTTCGCCACTCAACTTATCTCATCAATAGGTTGCCCACAAAAGCTCTAAAAGGACAGACTCCTTATGAGAAATTTATGAGCAAGAAGCCAAATATTGAGCACTTAAGAATTTTTGGTTGTGTTGCTTATGCAAAAATTAATGGACCACATCTTAAGAAACTTGATGATAGATCAAGAAGTGTGATTAATCTTGGCTCAGAAACAGGTTCCAAAGCCTATAGACTCTATGATCCAATCACGAGGAAGGTGATAGTGAGTAGAGATGTGATTTTTGATGAAGAAAAGGCTTGGGATTCGACAACCGCCAAGGAAGTCGATGGAAAATCGGGTATGTTTAAAATCTGTCAGCAAGGTTTTATAGAAGACGGTAATGATCATGAAGATGATTACGGGGAAGATGGAGAGGAACCAGAATATGAACCTATTCACCAAGATGAGGAAGAAAACGTTAATGATGATAAGAATCAAGCACCAAATAATCCACCTACAACACGATCTGGTCAAATTATTGCTAAACCAAGATATTTAGATGACTATGTGTTATTAGCTGAACTAAAAGGAGAAAAGTTGTTAATAACAATAGATGGAGAGCCAGAAAATTACTTCGAAGCAAAGGATTTACAAGAGTGGATAGAAGCTATGAAAGCTGAGATCGATTCAATCATCAAAAACAAAACTTGGGAACTTGTTGATAAACCTGATGGAGTTAAACCTATTGGTTTAAAGTGGATCTTAAAGATTAAAAGGAATGCAGATGGTTCGGTGAATAAATACAAAGCAAGATTAGTAGCAAAGGGCTATGTTTAAAAACAAGTAATAGATTTCGAAGAAGTCTTTGGACCCGTTGCAAGACTTGAAACTATAAGGTTACTCATAGCTCTTGCGACTACAAATGGCTGGAAAATTCACCACCTTGATGTTAAGACTCCTTCCTGAATGGAGATTTGAGTGAGATAGTCCATGTTTGTCAGTCAGAGGGTTTCATAACCAAAGGAGGAGAAAGAAAAGTCTATAGATTACACAAAGCTCTATATGGTCTTCGGTAAGCTCCACGGGCATGGAATGTTAAGTTAGATCAAGTTCTAAAGGAGATGAACTTTCAGAGATGTGTAAAGGAGTCCACGGTATACATCAAGAAAGAGTACTTGATTGTAGCAATCTATGTAGATGATCTCTTTGTTACCGGATCAACTCAAAAGATCATTAATCAATTCAAGAATGATATGTCAAGAGAATTTGAGATGTCAGACTTAGGTAAGTTGACATATTAACTTGGAATTGAAGTGATTCAAGGAAAAGATGGGATAAGAATAAAGCAAGAAGGATATGCTAAAGGAATACTAAGAGATACGGAGATGGACTCGTGTAACTCAGCTCATGAAGCATCAATGGAGTCGAACTTGAAGCTTTCAAAAGCTGAAAATGAGTTAGAGATTAATACCACAGAATATAGAAGAACAATTGGTTGTTTGAGGTATTTAGTTCATACAATACCAGACTTAGCTTATGCAGTTGGAGTGTTAAGTCGATACATGCAAAGTCCAAGAGAATCTCATGGAAAAGCTCTCAAACACATCTTAAGGTATATTGATGTGTATGCATTTTAACTCATCTTGGGTGCCTTATTTAGTACACTTTGCATATACTTTGTAGTATTTTCGTTCATTTTAAAGTCCCATTAGCTTCATTTGCACACTTTGTATTTGCATTGCACACATATTGCATTGAAGGAGTTTTCATGTATTTGGAGAGCAAAAATTGGAGCATTCTGGACTTTGTGGAGACTTTGGAACTCAATGATCAGCTTTGACGAAGCAACAAGTGTATTGGGACGCACCTTGAGCCTCTGGTCGAGCCTCTAGTCGAGTTGGCGGTCGAGCCTAGGATCGAGCTTACGATCGAGTGGATCTTATGGGCCACTTCAGCAAATAGGATGAGTTGAAGAATTGACCACCAGATGGGCCGCTGGAGATGGGCCGAGTCATTTTAGGGTTCAACTGAATTCAATACAAATACTTTTGGGGATATGACCGAAAAGGATATCTTAGTTTTTGCCGTTTTAGTGAAAGACATTTTACTGCATTTTCTCTTTGTATGAATCCTTTCTACTGTTGAATGCAATTTCTTTTATCTTTTGATTATGTTCATCATCTAAATCTGAGTTTAATGATTATGTCTTTTACTTTGATTCACGTTGGGTTGGTGTCCTTAGTGATGTCTAAGTAGTTCACTAGGGGTTCTTGAGGATGGCGTAGACTAGGGTGGATCTTAGATTTGCTAGGTTGCTTAAGGGTAGGATAACCTATATCTCTTCTGTTTTGGTGCTGTTAATGCTTGTTTCACTTTGATCAATTGAAATATGTTCTTAGACTTTCTAGCACCCGATAGGTGTTTGATAGAATGTCTGATCGAACTGACTTCAGAGACTCACACGCTTAGCTTGAGGGATCGATTGTCTGAGGTGTAAGTCGGTGCGATTAAGTTGATTCTTTATGCCAGTTAGGTTATTAAACGCCTGTGATGATAGGGTCTATTGATAGTTACGCTGAGTTTGTTTGCCACGAGAGTGGATTCAATGTTCTGTGAACTTATTGCCTAGAGCTCCACTCTGTTTCGGTTTTGTTAAGCAACTTAGTAAGTTTAAGTGACACTCTAGTCCATAATTCCCACTCCTCAGGAACTCACTCTTCTCACTGCCTATTTCCTTGTCTGCTGCTTTATTTTTCTTTGCTCTGTTTTGCATTCCCTTTGTTTCTGCTACTAGCTCTGCTTTTTCCTTTAGTTCATTTTTGAGTTTGCCTTAGGTTGTTAGATAATTAAAACCGCTATTGATTGGCTTGAATTAGAGTAGTTTATCGCATTCTGATTGCTAGCTACACACTCATTTGGATTGACACCCTAAGTACTACAATGACCATGATAGTGTTGTAGGATTTATTTGATAGTGAAAAAAGTCCCATTATCATATATCAAGGGAACAACAAACTTTGGATTATACTTTAAAAGAGATGGGTCTAAGGAAATCATCGGATATAGTGATAGTAGTCACAATATTGATGTTGATGATGGAAGAAGCACCTCCGGTCATGTCTTCTACCTAGGCTCATCACCGATCACATGGACTTCACAAAACCAACCCACAATCGCTTTATCCTCTTGTGAAGCCGAGTTTATGGCTGCAACCGAGGCAACAAAGCAAGCAATTTGGCTTAAGGAGTTGATGAAGGAGATCCTAAATGAAGACAAGAAGGTCAAGCTAAGGATCGACAACAAATCAGCCATTGCACTCACAAAGAATCCGGTGTTTCATGGAAGAAGCAAACATATACTTTCCAGATATCACTTCATTCGTGAAAGCGTGGAGAACAATCAAATAGAAGTGGAGCATGTAGCTGGTGAAGAGCAAAAGGATGACATTCTCACAAAGCCTTTGGGAAGAATCAAGTTCAAAGAGATGCGAAGCAAGCTTGGAGTCATCGAGATCATTCAACCCGGAATTCAAGTCAGAATTATGGGGGTGAATGTTGGATAATTCCTTTGCTTGTTGAACAAGCAATCTTGAGTAAGAGTTAGTTACTAAAGATTGCTTAAAAGAGATGGATTAGACTTGTGTAAGTTTTCCATTTTAGAGAAAAGGAAAGTTGTTTTTTTCCTATTTAGAAAAGGAAACTAGGAAGTTAGCCTAGACCTATAAATACATGTCTTATGGAGAGTTTTTTCATTAAGACTTTAGAGAGTTGTGGTTAAGTTTTGAGAGAGTTTCTTAATCAATAAAGAAGAGCAAGTTCTTTATATCTTTTTAAAGTGAGTAAAGTTGATTTCAGAGAGAACCCAACTCTCTTTTATATATATAATTATCTTAAATTGCAAATCAGCACCCAAGATCATCATAATTTGATGGCTAGATGCCTCAGTTGTTGTATTTGACATCTAGAGTTT
>WJSH01012630.1:8517-19242 GCA_009757365.2 Lepidium campestre | reverse complement strand
AGCTTTACGAAGACGAGGAAACAGAGGAGTTTCAACGTCGGAGAGAACACGTTCAAGCTCGCCGTTGCTTGATTCCGTCGTCAAAGAAAGTTGAGGATGGAGAAGCGGTTGGTCTACTCCGTCTTGTTGAGAAGAATCCATGACGTTTCCGGCGATTTGGTTCTTTCTCTCTGAGTTGAGGAATGAATATGTGGATTGTGGTCTGTCTTGTGAAATTATAGGTCCTTTTTGGAGTAATGACAGTTACAGTTTTTATATTTATACATTAAGAAAATTTATTAATCCACGTCATTCTTCTCATTAAAACCATTTTAAAATGTTATTAAATTTCACTCAAGAAAAAAATCCATGTATCTTATGTAATCTCTAATTCTAGTAGTACATCTCTTTAGTCTTTAGTATTTACTAATACTTAGACATAAATATATATTTGTTTCATTAGAAGAAAATAATCTTCCAAGAAAACTAAAATATATTTCAGGTAAAAGAAAAACTTGCCAATAACTAGTGGTCGGCTTGCCCCTGATGTACCTTTGGAGAGTTCGAATCCCACTATACTCAATTAGGAGTATTTATGCTATGATCCGATTATTGACAAAAAAAAAAAACTTATAACCAAGACCATCTAGTGGATTGATGGTTATATATCTCAGCTATTATATTTGACATTAGAAGTTCGATTTCAATTTATCTTCAAAATCTCAAAATTAGCACACAGATACAACCAAAGAGTACCGTATGCTAGAAACTCATTTGATACAATCGACGAAAACAAAAATTGAAGAGCTTCACTGCGTCAGTTACAGCTACATCCTTAAAATGTTGGTCCAAAACAACCTACTACTATATTGTCTATATGTTACTTCGTCGTCAAGTGATGCGTGATACATGTGTTTTGTAATATTTCATATTTTATTGGAGGATATTCCAAATATAAAACAATGGTTCAACGGTGGATGTGTGTACACGTCCCTATTTTTCATATTTTCATTCTCAGTCAATCATTTTAACATACTCTTAACAACTTTATTTAGAATCGTATCTATATATTCCATAAATGATGTTAATTACATGTATTCTCATATCACACTCACTTTGATCACACCAAAAAAAAATCACACTCAGTATGATTGCTACATATTAACTACGTAATTAGGAGAAGATTATATATATTTCAATTGAAAGATATGTGGAACGTGGCGTCATAAACAAAAATTTAGTTGACCAACACTAATTTCAAAATTAAGTTAGATTCAACACTTCAACTTGTGAGTAAGTACTATAAAAATTTGAGGATGATACGCAAATCAAAAATAATATTTAGAATACAAAAATTACACATGAATTGTATTTCTTTTAAAAATAAATCGGATCATGTGAGTATATATGAATTTGGATATAAAATATATTATTTTTTTATCGACTAGTCCATTGACATTTTATTCTATTCTAGGGAGGAGTTCCATATTTGGTGTTTAGAGGAATTGTAAAAAGAACACTATTACCATTGATTTATCTGTTGTTGGCGATATAAAATATTATTATTATATAAACCAATAAATTTTCGCTGGTGTTTTATTTATTCAACTAGAATTTTAAAAATATATAATAAAATTTATGTCAAATGTACTCATATGCAATCATTAATAAAAATTTAATTTCCAAACCGAAGATTGTTGCGGTTAAATTGTGTTGCAGAACATGCTGCATGTATACCAAATGTCCGTTATTTACTCTTTTGTTTAAAACAGTTTCTTTAATAATTCGATGGATTCTTGTACGGCTATTATTTAACAACTAGATAGAGACATGTTCTTGATCATTAAATTTGGAAAAGAAAACTCTTTTGAGTGTAAATAAAGATACCAAGCTGAACCAAAAACTATACGTAAAATATTTGATCATGTATTATTTTAGATTTTAGAGAGAACTTGGGTTGTACATTGAGTTTTGTCGATTCAATTATTGACGTAAAAACATATGGTCGGATGAGGAAATAAGAAAGAAGAGAACAATCTATCTCATTCATAGTGATTTGAAACTAACAGTCGCTTCACAATTTTTAGCCAGTAGTCACAAGATCCAAAACCAATTAAGAAGAATATTGTTTTGTTTAATTAGAATGTGTTTTTCTATATAAATTACATAAATTTGAACCACAAATGAGTCAGAAAAGTACACGAAGAAATAAATCTAACTAGACCGCCTCATAAATTCCAGCCAGTAAAGTTGATAGATGCAATTATGATCACAATTTATACTCAAAATAAATAAAACTTATACTCCAAATAAATAAAATTATACCAAATTAAAATATTGGTTTTATTTTATATACCGAATTAAAATATGGAAGCAGTGCTCGACTAATGAAATTCTCCAAATGATTGTAATTTTTATGTAATATTATTTGTGTAACATATTTATTAATGTGAGAAAGAGGAATATAGATTATACCATTCAAAGTAACTGGAATTTAATAAATTATTTTGTAGACAAAATTTCACTAAATTTCACTTTTGAGTAGAGTCGTACCAATCATTAATTGGTGCAATGATCTTTGCAATATAAAGCGGAAAACGCAAATTTGCTTTTTCTTACCATAATTCAGCTGTGAGTTAACAAAACGTTAAAAACTTGATTGGAAGGCCAAATTAAAATTGACTTATTCAAAAAAATCTTAAAAGCCATTCTTTTAGGTCAAAAGAAAAGGAAAAAGCTGAAACCTAGTTGCCAATCATTCCCATAATAATGTCGCACTTATAGCAAGTAGACGAATTTTTAATAAAAGCCCATTTACAAAATTATATAAAGCCCATCTCAGGTCTGGACACATAGAGTTCCGATCTCTTTTAAGGCCCAAAATTGGACAGGTCTCTTTATTTTTTTTCCTTAGATGGAGCATGATCTATAACTTAGAGTCTAGTTTAAAATTCTCTTATAATATACCAAAGTATGGTAAAAGGAGGTTGAACTTCTGATTTTGATGTCTGAGTCATTAGTTAGATTATTGTTTATGCTAAAAACAGTATTTGAGATATTACAAGTGTTGAATTTAGATCTAGCAAAATCGTATAAACTCTTTTGTTAAAACCGAGTTATTGTTTCAGAGAAGAGAGCCTTCTTGTCATGTTACGCTCCTCTTCTTATTCATTCATTCTTTCCTTTCTCTGTCCTCCCTTGATTCGGTGATTGATTACCTCCTTAACTGCCCTTAATTGCTTCATTTATTAGTTTCTTTTATGTCACCGCGGTGAGATTCGACTTTCCGCTTCTAGTTCCCCCTAATTTAACCTGGATCCCGCTTGCTTATGACCATTGGAAATATTTTCCCTGAGATGAGTTTTGGTTGGGTCGAAACTACGTTTGACAATAGTAGACCAGACGTTAATGAACTCGTGGTTAACAATTATCTATCATCATAGTGGGAAGAACTCGATAATGTGTCTTTAAGTGGGTTTACATAAAAGAAGAACAAGAAATAACATCAATTGTCAGCATCCACATATGTATCATTCTTTTTCTTATTTTTTTGATAAAGACATTTGTANTCCATTTTCATATTGATATTTTGCATGAATTAAATATATAATGACAAATTCTTGAGGAATTATTATGTCTAATTCCACAATAGTCAATGCATCAAACTTATTGTCCACGAATACACAAAAATTATTTCAGCATCACATGTCTTCTATAATTTGTTTTCCTAATTATATCTCAAAACATTTGTTATTATTATAGCGTTTCACATCTATGCAAAATGTTTTGATAATAATTCAATTAGTTACGATAAACTTATTAGGAAACGTGTTTGACTTAACTTAATTAGTTTCGTTTTAGTCTTTTTAAAAATTTAATATTTTTCATTATAAATATATTAATCTTAATAAAATTTTAATAAAATTATATATCTATGTGAATGCAATGGCTACTAGATGAACTATCTAGTAGATAAATATAATGTTTTTTAATTATAATACATATAAAACTCGATGTATATATGTGATATATAATCTATATCATTTCACGTTGAATTATGTTATTATCTGAATTTGAATTTAACTATGAAATTAAATATTTAATTATTTGATAAAAAATATTTCTCCAGTTAAATATTTTTTTTCTTTAATCAAGGAGGAGTTTAAGCCGAAACTCAAACTAATTTCTTGGGGGCTGGACGTAATCCGGGTTTAGACATCGGTGGCCAAATAGAAATGATTAGCAATTTTACACTTGAGAGGAATCGATCCCTGGCATGAACCAACATGACAACTTCTCCTCAAATGAAAACCACTAGACCACTGCCACTTGTTTATATATGTTATACCGAGAAAAATATAAATATAAATACAATGAATAAATGTGAGTTGATGATGCCAAGAAGCATGTGGCCCGGTTGGATTGTCCTTAATCTATTTCGACATTAGGTGGTAAATTCGAATCTCACTATATTCTAGTTGAAGCATTTAAGTTATGGATCGAGGTTTATCGATCCAATTGTTAAAAAAAAATTAAGTTGATGTAGAATACGTGGATAAAATGGAAGTGGCATAAAAATCCACATGCCAAGGGCTGAGAAGTGGAAAGAAAATATTGGTGAATTTACCTAATTCCATGTGGAAGACAACTCTGTTTACGAATTGTCAGCTCCTTTCCGCGTTTCAACCTCTTATTTTGTTTCTTCCTTTTGCAGTGCATGGCCCATTTTCCAAATATATATACATACGTCAATTTCTATATAGTATTTATCAATATAACAATTAATGCACATATTTAGATATTTTTTGTTAGTTTCTAGTTCAAAGTTGTGTAAGTCGCTTTAATATTATTAATTTCATGGTCTTCGTTCATTAATTAATGGAGGGGTCTCCTAATTATTGGATTGGATTTTATCATAAAATCACAAATTAGACCAAAATATATAGTATAGTTTTGTTTTAATCGTTTGATGGATATCGACCTTACACCATACTTTTATTCCACAAACATACCTTACAAAATTTAGGTTTATTATGAACCAAACTATATATGGTTAACTCTATTGGATCGTTTTGACATAAATTATATCAATTTTTCTGAATTTAGATTCGAGTGTGATCATGTTATTCCGTAGAAGAACGAGACACTGTGGGCTGGCGTTTAGCGGACCAGGAAGATCCAAATCCATTTTAGGAAATATGATCTTTGTTTTCACATGTATTATCTTTATGTTTTATCCAATACCTAAATATTACTACATCATTACAACAAAAGCTTTGTCGAAAAAAGTAGGGTGATTTACTAGAATAATTTTCTCAAACTCCAAAGTTTACTAGAATAGTTTAAAATTATTAAATTACTCACATAATCTAAACAAATATTTAAATACCATTTTACCATTTTCATGTGTAAAAAAAATATATTTACGAAAATATCATTAATGAAAAATACCAAAAACTTACTATGCTTAAAAGCTCAAGTGTGGTAGGTTGTAAGAAAACGCGTAGGCTTGTTTACTTCATGGTAGATTTGTTTCGCATGTATAGTCGATTTTTAGATTGGTTGAAGTTGCGCATTTGGTAAGTTTGTTTCTCATGTATAGTAGGTTATTGGGACGTGTATAGTAGGTTTTTAAGTCTCACATAGTAGGTTTTCGATAAGAGGAATTCATGTTCAGATTTTGAGTTTGGTAGGTTTGTTTCTCATGTATAGTAGGTTATTGGATCGTGCATAGTAAGTTTTAAGGTCTAACATAGTAGGTTTTCGGAAATAGAAATTCATGTTCAGTATTTCTGTTTGGTAGGTTTGTTTCGCATGTATAGTAGGTTATTGGATCATGCATAGTAGGTTTTTAGGTGTAACATAGTAGGTTTTTAGAAATAGAAATTCATGTTCAGATTTCTTGTTTGGTATGTTTGTTTTGCATGTATAGTAGGTTATTGAATCGTGCATAGTAGCTTTTTAGGTGTAACATAGTAGGGTTTTAGAAATAGAAATTATGTTTAGATTTCATGTTTGGTAGGTTTGTTTCGCATGTATAGTAGGTTATTGGATCGTGCATAGTAGATTTTTTAGGTGTAACATAGTAGGTTTTTAGAAATAGAAATTCATATTCAGATTTCTTGTTTGGTAGGTTTGTTTTGCATGTATAGTAGGTTATTGAATCATGCATAGTAGCTTTTTAGGTGTAACATATTAGGGTTTTAGAAATAGAAATTTGCCGTAAAGTAAACGTAATCACCAAACGATTGAATAAAATCTACCAAACTAGCAGAAGAAAAAACTTACCAAATGATTGAATAAAAATCTACTAAAACAGAGAATAAAATCTACCAAACAATTGAATAAAACCTACCAAACGATTGATTAAAACCTACCAAAGCAGAGAAAAAAACCTACCAAACAATTGAATAAAGCCTACCAAACTAAAAAATAAAACCTACCAAATGATTGAATAAAACCTACAGAAATAAAGAATAAAACCTACCAAATGATTGAATAAAACTTACCAAGCATAACCAAAAAAACCTACCAAACTACGATGGAAAAATCATAAACGTACCAAATTAAGCTCAAATTTTATAATATATTTCAAACTGATAGCCNNNNAATTATGTGTGTTTGATTCATATATGTCTTGATACAACGGTGGTCCATCAAAGTGGCCTCTTTCATATTGGTTTCACTAGAATGTGTAATTTAAATAAGCACTTCTTGGATATCAATAATGATGGACAATACCAGATATATTTCATGGAACAATACACATTTTAAATCCATTTAACATTATACTAGCTAATAAACAAATATGTCCATCAAATAAATGATCTAATACCAAAGAAAATAATGAATAAGAACCAGCTTCATTGAGATCGTTTAAATAAGCATAGCTGAGTTCCAAGTTGCTACATAGGCAAGGCCTTGTTCTACAGTCATCTCTCTACTTGTTGATAACACTAATTTTGTTCCTGTCACTGCTAGAGGAGACTTGCTTGCTATTCCTGAAAACATTGATTCTCATTCTCTTTAGCAAAAACTAATCATCCAAGAATCAAATCAAAACAAGTAACGGCAAATTTTGAGCAACGTAGGTTGAATGAAAATTCAATGAATTTTAAGAAAAGATTGAAGAAACAGTGATTCACATTCCTTAAATCATCCTCAGAATCAAACTTAAGAAAATATTTTGCACATTTAAGCGACTAATTGGAAGTAGTTGCGAGTAAATTTGATTGAATTAACATGATTCTCAATCATCTTCAAATCAAATTGAAACAAAATCGAGAAAGAAAAGATTGATTACCCTCAGCAATGAAGGTAATCCGCCATGAGAAGCGTCGCCGTCGGATAGAGAAAGGAGAAAGTTTTGTTATTTTCTGAAGTTTTTAACTTTTCTTAAGTTTACGACAGTTTTGAAATTTTCTTTTATTTTTTTTTACTTTTTTTTTTCAGTGGCATTTTTAAAATAAACAAGTCAAATTTTTTCATGTAATTAACCACATTTTCTAGATTTCTTATGTTTGAAAAAATTATTTGAGTAATAAGAGTAAATTGTAGATTATTTTAGTAATTCTTTCAAAAAAAGTTTTGGAAACATAAAAATAAATATGAGTATTGTTATGATTTGTGAGCTTGCAAGACCTACCTAACCCATACTACGTTCACATGTCTATATGTATTTAATTAATAACTAAAAGATAGTATTATTTAAATTATGATGATTTATTAAGGTTTGAAAGAACGTGTAGTCTTATAGTTTGTGCTAATATTATTTTTGTGTTACTATCTAGATTTGAATTCATGTATTTTGTGCTAATACATGTTGTTGAGAATATTAAAATCAAATTATGTCAGAAAATTAGACATTGAGATAATCAACCACGGAATCAAAAGACCATTGTGTCTTCGATAATGTTGACCGGAAATTAATTATATAAAAAACTAGATCAACTAAATTTTTGAACTGGTTAATTGTGCTGAGGTAAGCATGACACAACAATTTGTGATAGGAAAAAATATCGAATTTAGTTGTTATTGGTTGTAATGCTTTCTCTCATATATTAAAGACGCTACGTTACGCTGGAAAAAATTACTTTAAGTTTATAAAAATATATATATACATTAAGATACATTAAGTTTAAGTTTTTTTCAATTGAATCGAAAGTTCCGATCCCTTAAAACATACACACGAAAACCATTTTTTTAATCTACTATATGTAGTGGGGAGAGATTTAACTCTTTATATGAAATTAATTGGATCATCCTAACTAGTGGTGGACCCAGAAAATTATTTTACTTGGATCAACAATTTTTTTGTTAACATTAGATCAATAAGAGTTGATTCATAATATACTCGTCCTTAAAACCCCTTATGTATTAACCTCCACCTTAAAACCCCTTATATATTACCCTCCACATACAATGGGTGAAGTCGAACTCCAAATGTCTGATCATTAGATAGGGCATTACCTAGATCAATGATTTTAAAAAAATGTATAACACAATTTATCTATGATTTTCAAAACAATAATAATAACTCATAAATATATCTAAAACTCAGAGTAAAAAAGTATCAGAACAAGGATTGTTCTTTGGATAGATGTGTAAAATATCTATAAAAGTACTAAATTACTAAAACAAAGTTTTAACATTAAGATGTGTTTAAACATCTTTATATATAGGTTAAAATTAACTTATGATTTAGAGCGGTACATTTTTTTATACTAATTCTATTGATTTGATTACATTACAGAATTAAAAGTAATTTTATTGCCAAATCAAAACAATATCATTGTCAAATTAAACGTCCATTAAACTTTGTTACATTAGATAATTAAAAGCAATTAAACTTTGATAGCTTGTGAACCTTTTCAATTATACTGGTTTAGGTTAATTTTGCCTTAAATTACTTTTACTTTTAAATTATACTGGTTTTTTAATTCTCTGAGAACCATAATCCTTGATTTGATTGTGTTTATTGCTTGTTCTATACCGAAATTCATTTTTTTTTCAATTTCATTGCTCTTACCTTTTTATTATCGACTTTGTAAAAAACAAGAACTTTAGCTTTCAAAATCTATCTTAATCTTTTTATTATCGAATCATAATCTTTCATGGCATCTTTATAAAATTGGAAAAGTGAAAATCTATGTTATTTCATAATCAATCGCTGAGCTTTAGCTTTCTCAGGCCAAAACAGAGTGATACACCATTAAACTACCTACATTCAAAAAATATTTTTTCCCCTAAATATTCTACAAATTATAACCAATCTTCTATTATCTTCAAAATTTAAATACATAATTATCCTGATTTTCAAATACAAATCAACAAAACAAAAAAGATCATATTTAAAATCTTTATATATTAAAGCGGAGGTCCATTTACATTTTGGACTTCAGTTTACGTGTTATAAACTATAGGATAAAATTAACCTAAAATTTGGACCGGTCAATTTTTTTTAAACTAATCATATTGATTAGGTAACGTTTGAATACATGGTTTTCTAAAAAATCTTGCATTATCTTTTAAATTTAAATACATGATTTTCCTGATCCAAAAATCTTGCATTATCTTCTAAATTTAAATTTGAATATGTAGGTTCTAATCTTAGACATTCATTTAAATTTATCTTTTTAAATCCTAATGGTTCATTAAAAAATAATAATAAATAATATTTATAAAATATTCGTTGAATAAAAAACAGGAAGGAATATTCGTTTAATGAAGACTAAACATTAAGAATATTCGGGTATCCGGGTTTGGGTTGGATCTTTTTGTGTTACGAGTTATCGGTTCTTTTGATTTAAGACTCATACGGGTATTTTAATTTTTTGAGTCGGGTTCGATTTGGTATAGATCGAGTTCAAGTATTATTATATAAAAAATCAAAATTTATAAAAGATTTAATTGAAAAAACTCTAAATGCCAAAATTTAATATAAATATATCGGGTACAAATACAATTCTTGATTTTCGGTTATGGTTCGGGTTTGAGTTCTGTTTTCCAGGTACATAGATTTAGGACCCATTCTGGTACTTTGTCGGGTTCGGTTTATCTAATTCGGGTTTTTGGTTCTTTTGATTTAAGATTTATTCGAGTATTTTATTTTTTTGATTGGTTTCGGTTTGGTATATGTCGAGTTCGATTCGAGTTCGGATATTTTTATATAAAAATTTAAAACTAAAAAATATTTAATTGAAAAAACTCTAAAAGCTAAAATTTAACAAGAATATATCGGGTACCCATTTAAGTATTTTGTCGGGTTTGATTCCTCTAATTCGAGTCAATTTTGCTTTGGGTTTTAGATATTGGATTTTATGCTCCAAACTAAATTTGGTATATCAAATATATATAAAAACAAACAAATAATAATGATACATAATTAAATATGTATAGAAAGTTATTGATATATGATTAAATGTTATTTAGTTTTTGCATAAAAAAACAATCAAATTCTGTGCTATTACGCGAGTTTAATCCTAATTTTTATATATTTTAGGTGGGTCAAATGAACATTCTAAATTGGTAATGGGTCCGCCAATGATCTTAACCACAGTACTCAAAAAAAACTCAGCACAATTTACTTTGCTTTTATGGTTAAAATAAATTAAATCATTAAAAAAAATTGTCAGTGTACATCAAAGAAATGTCTCCAACATTCCTACGCAGTAGTCTAATAGTTTAAGATATTTTCATCACTATATCATCCCCAAATTCATACATATGTTAAAACTACTCAATTAT
>WJSH01012531.1:2431-15206 GCA_009757365.2 Lepidium campestre | reverse complement strand
TCCTTGGCACTTTCACAATAGGAGTAGGCTTCTAGAATCGACGGCTCAAGGGATCCTTGGATGATTCCAAGAACCTTTTGGTCAAGTTGAAACCACTTTTCTTCATTGGTTGTAAGCTCGCCGCCACCTAAGTTGAACTCAGTAATGGCGTCTTGTTGAGTGAGAACGTGATTCCATAAGCCTCGACCACAAAGGACTATCTTCACGGTTCTTGCCCATAGGAGATAGTTGATGCCTCTCAACATAACCGGACAAAGGATCTTCTTTTGTTCTTTGTCTTCTATGGTTAAGATGAGGTGTTAAGATGATGCTTGAAACGAGGCCGAAAGGGATTAGAATGAGGGAAAGAAGATATTTAGAGAGATTTTGCGGAAGCGAATCGGTTCAAGAGCACACACGCTCTGATACCATGTTCATTTTAGGAAGAGATTTAGGAGAATACCGAAGATTGTGCTCTTACCAAATCTTGAAGAAGTATGCGGCCACTTGCGTCCGTCCGTCTGCGGCCATCCTTCTGAGGCCACTTGCGTCCGGCCGTCTGCGTCCTTTGTCTTTGTCCCTTCAATAGATATGAATAGGCAGTTTGTGGAAGTCAATACCAAGATAGACCGTGGATACAATGAGCTCCAAGGAAGGATAAATGGGATCACTTCACAAGTGAATCTCTGGAAAACCAAATGGCTCAAGTTGCTTCCACGAGCCAAAGGCCTTCGGGTTAGCTGCCCAGAAAACCAAGGTAAATCCCAAAGACTATTGCAATGTAATCTCGACTAATGAAGATAGAGATAATGCTGTCAAGGAGATTGCAAGATTGCTTAGAGGTCTGATCGGAAACAAGAGGTACGAGCAGCAGTTTGTTGGTTTGAAAGAGGATCCGCCTTTGGGAAAAAAAGTGTTAGTTGAGGATGAAGAGGGCAACATTGAGCTGGTTACTGTAGTCACCAAAGAAGAATTCGAGAAGATCGAAGCACGGAGAAAGGAAGAGGAGTCGAAAGGCATGATGGGTGAAGCTACCAAGCATGTACTTGATGTAAAGAAGGGAAAGCCTAAAGAGGATGAAGGTAGCAAGAAGCAAATTGTCGAGCCTTGTCCTTATGCTCATTCGATCCCATTCCTTGGAAGGTTCCTTACTAAAGCACAAAAGAAGGTGCTTTCTCAGTTCAAAGCTAACATGAGCGAGATAGGAGCTCCTCTACCTAGGATGGATAACTTGTATGGAGTCCCGGAACAAGTGAAGTTTGTAAAGAATGTTCTAGAGAACCAGAGCAAAGTGGATGAGCTCCTTATCACCAAAGCCGATCTCAGCCCAGCACCACCGAACCCAAAGACCTTGACTAAGGAAAGCGATCAAGGTACTTTCGTTGTGCCTTGTACTCTTGGCGAGCTGAACTTTGATGACGCCTTGTGTGATTCCGGAGCTAGTGTGAATGTCATATCTTATGAGATGGTTAAGACACTTGGGGAGGAAAAGATGAGCAAACACTCTACTTCCATCTTTTTTGGAGATGCATCGACAAAAACCCCGGTTGGTAAGCTAGTCGATTTTCCCTTGAAGATTGGGAGATGCACCATATCGACTGATTTCACGGTAGTAGAGATGGAACCAAACTGTGAAATCACACTCATTTTGGAAAGACCTTTCCTTAGCACGGTTGGACCTAAAATTGATTTCTTAAACAAGGAGGTTGTGATAGAGAAAGTGAGTAGAGATGTTGCTTATCCGATCCAAGCATCATTGGTCAGGTTTTGTGGAGTGATTGGTGTTGTTGGAAGTAAGGGAAAAGGTTCAGGGTTTGATGACAAGAAGAAAGGAAGAAGGGATGGACTCGACTCTACTTCTTCGGACTTGAAGGATCCAGGCGCTAGTGCGTCTCTTAAAGATCTCACTCCATGATGATCAAGAAAACAAAGTCAAGCTAGTGACTTTAAACAAGTGCACGTGGGAGGCAATCCCATGATTATCCTTTGTACATATTTCCCTTTAAGTTTTTGCAAGAACTCTTTAGTTTCTTTAATTTGATTTTATGTTTTCCTTTTAATGCTTGAATAAGGTGTGAAACAGGGGAAAACCTTAAAAAAAAGGGTTAGAAGACAAGATGATGAGCTAAGGCAAGTGATGTGAGAAAGCAAAAAGAAACACGGAAGAAGGAGTGAAGATCGGCCCAACATTCTCTCAAACTTCTCTCTAGAATCAATATCATATTTGCTCTTGAATTCTTGTCCTACGCTTCTCTTTTTCAAGATACATTCTCATTTTAAGCACTTTTCCCTAACAAGTAAAAGGTATGTATTTCTTAAAACTCCATTTCCGTAGAAGCTCAAGAACTCAATAAATTTTATTTTCATGGAAAGTTGTATATTGAGATTTGTTTGGAGTTTATGCTTGTTTTATGCTAGATAAGGTTTGGGTATCTTGAATTGAGCTTTAGAATTCTTGATTTGTTGATAAAAGAGCAATTTTGAAGAAGTTAGGGTTTGAGCAATGAATAGTGACGAAAATAGTGTGAAATTAGGGGAAAATTGAAATGATGAATGATTCTCTTTTCTCTTGAGCCTCTAATGCTTAGACAACCTCTAGGGTGGTAAATACTTAAAGTCTTTCTCTATTTGTCTCATGAAAATCACTTGGCCAATGTTTTGAATTGCTAAAATGCCTTGGAAAAGTTATGGTCTTTGAGGAGAGTTGATTGTTGAGCTTGAAAAGATTAGATACTTGGTCTTTTTAAGTTGCATTGGTCTTATGAGATTGGTCAAGCCTTATTAGATAGGATTGATGATGGTGAATTGAATGAAAATCCCTATTGAACACTTGGCTTAACTTGAATATGTGTGCACTTTTGAAGGAACCATGGACTCTCGACCAAGAACAAGAGCGGCGATCCGACGCGGAGGATACGGAGGAGATGCATCACGTCCAAGAATGAGGGGTGCAATCCGACGCGGAGGATACGGGAGCGAATCATCGAGGCCTCAACAAGCAATAGTTGCCGGAGAATCATGGGTAGAGCCTCAAGAATTCGAGGATGAATTGCTTGAACAACTAGGCGTAATCGACGATATGCGCCAAATGTTCATAAACATGAACTTAAGCGGTTTCGTTCGCCATAAGCAATACACAACCTCATCACATGCCCAATACTTCTTCCAATCGGTAAGGCTAGTATATGCGCATCCGGAGAATCTGCGCCCCGAACAAGTCAACATCACCTTCGGGCTCAACCATAGACGGATTTGGATTACTATCTGCGAGCTATGCAACATCTTCCGCTTTCCATATGGTTCGAAGGTCGACTTTCCCGACTTTCAATGCAAAGGAAGCTTGTGGTGGACAATAGCTTCGGGAAGGGTGATTGATGTACCGTATGTGGATTCAAAACCCCACAATAATGTTGGTGGCAAAGTACTTGAGCGAGACGTTATACTTTAGGCTGGTTGAGAAGAGGTCTATACTCACCAATGGGGAGGTATGCTTGTTATTCGGTGGTCTTTCGACATTTGTGGTGGCGGAGAGTGGTCCTATGTTCTATGAGCGAGTTGGGGATCACGTAAATTTGGGATGTGTCTTCGTAAAGGCACTAGCAGGGATGCGGTTAAGCGACAGTGGAATGACTGCAGCTCATTTCACGATGGGTGCATTTTTGGAACCGCTTTACCAAGCCGGAGGTCTCCTTTTCAGTCCATTGATGAACTTGCCGGAGGAGAGCTACTTCGCGCCCTTGTTTCCACACGCCAATGACTATCTCCACTCGGGACCACTCCCGCATGGGTACACATACATCTTCAATGATCGAGAGGGACAACTTCAACACTTAAAGCTGCCCCGACCTCACAAAATGACCCTAAGATCTTTCCTCAACATAACCTTTGAGGGACCCGAGGATGAGACGATTGTGCGGCAAATGGAAGTCTTCCGACACTTTTTCCCACGCCAAGCCCGAGTAGATCAGTCAACACTGGAACCCTCCACTCCATACGCCGGATACATCTCCGATGAAGAAAGCCGAACTCGCCGAGATAATGCCAACGAGGAACGCGGTTCCTACTCTCCCCCTTGGGGAAGAGACTGTCCAAACTAATGGTACCAATCCACTATCTTTTGTACATAGTTTCGTTTTTTATTGTTTTTATTATGAACTTTTGTTTACCCTTTTCCTTAGATTATGTTCTCACCGGGACGGTGAGAAGTAAGTCCGGGGGAGAGGGTAGTATTTGACATTGCTTTTATTTGTTTTGTTTTCTTTCTTTGGTCTAGCTTGTATATTTTGTGGTTTCTCATTTTCATAAAAAAAGTTTCAAAAATCTTTTCAAAAACAAGCATGTAGTTGCATTTACACTATAGATTTGTTTAGGAGTATCTAGGATTGCATTTCACTTGCATAGGGAATGATGACGCAATTTTGTTGAGAACTTGTTTAGACTTAGCCAATGACCTTGTTTGGAACACTTTAGGTTTTAGACATCTCCTTGATGATCTTGTACACTTCGTGCTTTGATTTCTTAGTCTTGCAACTCGCCGAATTGATGATGCTTGCTAGTCTTGATGTCATTCTCGAATATTATTTGAACTTAATTGTATTTAGTTCTCTCACTTATGAATTTTCAATGCATTGCCCTGGTAAACATATACATATTTGGATTATCTTCACCTTGATTTGCCACACTTGTTAGTCCAAATAGCCATTTCCCCATATGAATGGTTCCCTCACCTTGAACCCTTACCATTTCTTTTATGCCCATTGTGAATTCCTTGAGTGAGGCCTCTTTTTCATAATGCTTTCATGTGCAAAATAGTGCAAGTATAAAAACGACAATTGTTAGCTTTCATTAGGTGGCTAGTTAGAAAATTATGGAACTAGTACTAGGTGATTGTTGGCTTGTTGTTGTTTGGGGCTCATTGAGTTTAGCACTAAAGGGATGACAAATGAAAGAAGGGTTTAGAGTATGGGTTGGTAACAAAAGGAATGAGAATTGGAAGGAGTAGAATGGTGAACCAAATGGGTATGCAAAAGAAAGAGAATCGAAAATAAAGGGAGAAAAGAAGTTTAAGCATTAAGGACTTGGGAAAAGGAGAATTATTATCTCTAAGTATGTATCATTTGATAAGAAAAGATCCTCTAGAAAGCAAAATAAAGGGCTAAGAAAGAAAAGATAAGGCCTAGAAAAGAAAAGAGGGTTAACAAAGTAAAGAAGTTAGAGCTTGTGTATAAAAGTATCTCCTATATGTTCTAAGAAAGTGTTTGCAATTTGCTTTGATTGAAAAATTTCCTTGATTGATTCCTTTGGTTTGAAGTTCAAAAAGGGTAGTATCTTTTAGGAATTGGTTTTAGAAATGAGTAAAGCTAAGGATTGGTTTTTGGGTAGACTATTGGTGTGATCATTGGGTAGAGTGGGAGCTAATAATTATGTGCATCAATTATTTTTGTCTTAGTATAATTTTGTGCAATGATTAGCATTCCTATTTCATGAGAGTATAGTCGCCTTAAATCAATTAGCCTTCTTGCACTTACATATATAGTGTTTTCTTGCCTTTCCTCACCTAGCCAAATGACATTTGATTGACTATCCATTTGTGAGACTGCATATACTTGAGAAGAATGAATGTGAATAATGATTGATTGAATAGCTTGAGGACTCTTGTGAACGCTTGTTGTTTGATAGAGATAGATAAGCCTTGAGAAGTTAGAGTTCACTTGGAATCTTATTTTTGAGCTAGATGTGGTCACTATCATTGGTCGTCGAATGCTAGTCTTTGCTAAGGTCTTGACATGTTGAATTCCCATTTTCAAACCTCTTTTCCGGGATTATCATGTATTTTCTAGACCATTTTGTATTAGCTAAGTCTATTGTTTGCTCATTTTAGCATAGTTTTGCATCGATATCATCACTTAGAGTCCTAGAACTAGAGAGTCGTATATTTTGTGTTTTTGAATCTTATTTTGGTGGATTGGAGATCAATGGAGATGGAGATGAGCAAAGAAACCTTGAATAGGGCAAGAGTGGAGGATGGAATGAAGGAAATGAGTGGAAGATGGAATGATGAAGTTGAAGAAGGAAGAAGAAACAAGAGAATGACAAAACCAAGGAGGCTAGAGAGAAAGACGCGACCCGCGACCGGCTGGACTCACTCCGACACCGGCCACTCACGACTTGACCGGCCGAACCGGAATGACGACCGGCCAGACATCAATACGAGAAATGACATACACCCTGGAGACCGACTGAGGCCGAGACACGACCGGCCCGACACCATTGTTCGGATCGACGTTCGCCCCAGCGACTGCCCAAACCTAAATGAAGATCGGCCGAAGACGATACACGACTGGCCGGACCTGATATGTGAACCACAAACCAAAACCCAGCGACCGGCCGAGGCGAGCTAGCGACCGATCAATCCCAAGCCGCGACCGGCCGCTCCTAGGCCGCATAGGCCTTTTATTTTACTTTTAAGTTGGGTCAATCCTGGTTTGTCCCGAGTTGACCCGGTTCATTTTTAGGGTTTCTTGGCAACAATATAAAAGCCCAAACCCTCTGGATTTTAGAGAGAATCAACATACATTTCGCCTTTGAGTAGTTTCTCAAATCTTTATCCCTTGGATCTTGCTTGAGAAACTTGAGATTTGAGGAAGAACAAGGAAGAATCATGGATGGATTTATGAGCATTTCTCTGTTTCATCAATCAAAAAAAGTTTCATCTTAACCCTTTCCTCTCTTATCTTTTCATTATGGGTTTGTTTGTTGTTCATGTTGAGTCTTGTTTGAATATGTGTGAGTAGTCATCTAATGGGTTGAAGGGGAGGTAGATCTAGGGGTTTAATGAATAAATCTTGATGCTAGGTTGTTAGATATGTAGATCCTCCACTTAAGATGTTCTTAATGCTAGGTTTAGCTTGATCAACTAGTAACCTTGATGGTGGGAAACACATCACCCGAGAGGTGTTCGATGAAAGTCCTGAAAGAATCTTTTTGTGGGTTTTCCTTTCCTAGCCAATGAGAGTTGATGTTAGGGTGAAAAATGATCTTTGTGAGCTTGTGTGTTAATGCTTGACATTGTAGGAGAGCAAATGAGAGTTTAGCTTAACCTATTGATCGCATAGGGGTCAACGCCATGAGAGTGGGTTGATCTAGATTGAGTGAGCCTCATGCCCTAGGATTGTTCTTGTTAGTTGAAACCTTTAGCATCTTGAGTTGTTTGTTATCCCTCTAGATTGATTGTCTATCCTTAGATCCATTGCTTTTAAATCATTTATAACTTGCTTTGTTTTTAGTTTGCTTGCTTCAATTTAAGTTGTTACCAAAACCAAACCATTATCTTCTTTAGCTCAAATAGATTCCTTGGAATCTCATCGTGTTAGTTCTAAGCTCCATGCGGATTCGAAGCTCAAGTGCTACAGTGCCACAATTGTTTACATTTGTTGTATTTATTTGATTATTTAAAAAGCAAACATCACCCACTTTCTAGTAGAGCCGCCTTTTCCACCAGTTCAGCAACTGTGACATAGTTGTGAAAAAGACAGCCATTGCGGAGCTCAATCCGCAGTCTGCCTATGAAGCGACGGATTTGGCAATTCTCTTCCTCATGTTCACGGCTAGCATACTTCTTGAGGCTGTTAAAATGAGCTTCATACACCCTCACGGTCATGGATCCTTGGCGAAGATCCAGAAACACCCCTTCTAGCCTATCAAAGGCTTCCGGAGGGAAGTACTAGGTACGAAATTCCCTGCAAAAGGTCTCCTAAGTGCAGTTACGGTCTGCCATTCAGCTTGACACTCCTTGCCACCACAGATGTGTATCCCCTTCCAAGTAATGGACTGCAATGTCTCTCTTGTAGTTCTCAGAACACCGAATGGAACCAAAATCCTTTCCTAACCTACTGAACCACTAATCCGCCACGATTGGCTGTGCTGTGCACCACCAAAGAAGAAATTTGTTCTCAACTTCTGCATATGATCCATCACGGTCAAGTATAATGGAACACCAACCACTTGGGCTTCTGCAGCCACGTTCACAACCGGCGCTACATTCACCGGAGACGGATTCACATTAACCGGACATCCAACAACCTTGTCTAAACGCTGACCATCCTTGTATGAACGTCGAGTTTGTCTGAACATCGACTGAACTGATCCTGACTTTTCTGCAACCTTGTCCGAACCGCGACAAAACCGGTCAGACTGTCGGACTGTCAGAATCCGACCAACTTAACTGAAAATGATAGCCTTGTCTAAAAATGATGGACTTGTCCGAAATCCAAGGACTTGACTGATCTAGCTTGGTTCAGCTTCCAAACAGCCTAGAGTTTTCAACCGGTTCACGAAATAACCCCTTGGCCTTTAGTATATTCCGTCTGAACTTCCCACTTCCATGAACCAATCCGGAATCACCCGGAAGGTCTGCAGAACGTGGGTATTACACTAACCCTAATGGGCCTAAGAAATAACCCTAATTAAAAGAAGAAGATTGATCCTAACTTATGAATCTATTTAATTAATTAAAAATAAACATAAGGAAATGGGCCATACTAATGGATATGAACAAAACAAGGGAGCCTTATGATATGATAGATTTTTGGTCCATTAAGCAAGCTTAATGGACCTCATGGCCGAGTGTTTTTGATCCTCGGTGCCACGCTGCACCACCCAGCACCATGGGATTTTTCCTCCTACTATTTAGAACAACAACTTCGAGATCAAGAGAAGTCTCATCTCCATGCTCCAAACCACAAGTTTCATGGACTGCCTTTTGAAGATCCACTTAAATGCATCCTCACAAGGTTTAGACGAAAGCCTATGTATCTAAGAAACAATACCACCAGAGTTTTCAGCCAGCTCCAACTGTACCACATAGGTATGACACACACACTCAGCCGCCTACTCAACAAGCTCCACAGGTTGTGGATTTGCTCCAACAGATTCTCAAGGGTCAGACCTCTACTGCTACTGAGGTGACAAAGAAGTTTGTTGAGGTCCACGATAAGATATATTCATCTCACAATGACCTCAACTGCAAGTTTGAGACTTTGAGCGCTAGACTGAAGTATCTAGATAGTAAGCAAACGTCTTCTTCTGTGAATAATACTAGGCAACTACTAGGAAAAGCCATTCAGATTCCCAAAGAATACACTGCCCAGTCTATCAATTTAAGGAGTGGAAACAAGCTATCTACATTAGTAGGAAAGGCCAAACTCACTCGGGACAATGAAGTTCAAGATGGGGAGGATTGCCAAAAAATTGAACAACTCCAAAACACTACCTCTAATGTTTAGTTCGATGTCCAACTCGATGTCCAATATCGAGTTCAATTTTCTCCAACACCAAAACATGTTGTCTCAAAGGAAAAATAGCCACGCTTCATTCCCCCACCATACAAGCCTCCACTGCCTTTTCGTGGACGGTTTAAAGACTTGGCTGAGAAATATAAAGGCCTCTTTAACAAGCAAATGAAGGAGATTGAGTTGAAGATTCCTATATTGGATGCATTTAGACTTATACCTCCTTATCAGAAGTTTTTTAAAGAGGAAATCAAAGAGAGAACCAAGGAAGTAGAGGGTATGGGAGTAGAGACTCCTGAGTGCAGTGCCATCAAATAGAGGAGAGTAGTGCAAGAAAAGCTAGATGACCCTGGGAAATTCATTGTGCTATGCTCATTGGGTCATTTAACTTTCAACAAATGTCTTTGTGGTCTGGCAGCTTCAATCAACCTAATGCCACTATCTGTTGATAAGACGATATGGTTCAATAACTACAAGTCTTGCAAACTCTCTTTGATTCTAGCTGATAGGTCCATTCGATTGCCATATGATTTGCTGGAGGATCTGCCTATTAAGGTTGGCAATGTAGAGGTGCCCACTGATTTTGTGGTGCTTGATATGAATGAGGAACCACAAGATCCACTACTCCTTGGTAAACCATTTTTAGCCTCAGCTGGTGTAGTAATTGATATGAGGAGTGGTACAATTGAGTTGAACCTTGGGAAAGACCTCAAAATCAAGTTTGATATTAATGATGCAAAGAGGAGGCCAACAAGTGAAGGACAAAGCTTCTCAATTGAGGGAATGGATCAGCGGGACATTAAAGTTATAAAGCTAGTGGACACTGCAGAAAAAGCCCCAATGTATGAAGAGATTGTAGATGTGAATAAATGCATATGTATTATGAACCACTATTGTAATAATGTAAGAGCATTCCAAACCGTATTGTAAACCACATGTATTACATTTGAAGTCTTTGCAGCAGTGCGTCTTTCTTCGAGGGACCTATTTGGAAAACTTCCCAAGTTAAATAAATACTGTAAAGCACATGTATTATATTTTTTTGGTTAAATGAATATATTCTCCTTTATTATTATTTTTTTTGTCAATTTTCCATTATATTTTTTGGGAGACGAAATTTTACTTTAAATGTTTTAGGCGGGAGGAGGATTTAATTATTTGGTTTGTAGATCATTGTTTCTATATAGGTGTGAGATTATACATTTTTCCTTGGATTTAGATGATCTCTTAGGGCGTTTCTGGTGTGTGCGCTTCACACGCTTTGTAGCTTGTTGATTTGGAGATTTTATTTTCTTACTTCACCTCTTTTTTTTTTGATAAAGCTATTGTATTTCGTATAGATCTTTCATTTTTTGGCGGACTATATTGCACATAATAACAGCAGTATTAATATGCATATTTGGAAAAAAAATGTAATACCCTATTTATGTTAGGAAAGAAAGTAGAAACGTATTTAGAGCAACAATGACAGCCACATAAGAACATAAGAGATGGAATGTTAGTTTATTATTCCAATAGAATAAAATGTTTTTAGAATTTTAACAATTGTAAATTATACAACGACTATATGGATACATGAATTAAATTAATTGGATTAGAATTACATAAGTTATAAACTATTTGTCTAGTTTGATATGCACATTTGTCTATTTGGAGCAACAACTATTTGACTGACTTGATGAGTAACACAAGTCATAAATGTCTATTTTGTTCGTTTATTTTGGGAATTACATAGTTTTTGACATTATTACATAGAATAAATATTAATTTAGACTCGGATAAGCAATATGTTATTACAATAGTACTAATAAATGTGTTTATATACTTTTAAGTAGTTTACCAAATGATATATATTTTTGATAGTTTATATTAATTTTTAACTTAATTTTCAAACTAAGCATAATGTTTATATTATTTTTTATCATAATTTTACCCCACATATTGAACATGACCTCTTCGAACCCCAACATAAAAGAGACGTACGTCTCACCTTTTCTAAACATTAATTACTCATATAATGCATGAAAATAAAGAAATTACTTATATAGTGCATACAATGTTTAAAAATTTTAGGGATGAGAGAAAAGTCTTAAAAATAACTAGGGTATACGTTTATAACAATTGTGTCATCCAAAAAAAAAAAAACAAAAAAAAACCTATTCTCTTCTCTTCGCCGTTTGGGATTATTTCCAAAAGCCATTGGAGGCTTCTTCAAGGTCTTGCTCTTCTCATCTCCTCTTCTTCGCCATCGTGTACCTTTTCTCCTCTTTTCTTCTCATTTTTGCTTCGCCGTCTTCGGATTCTCGTCAAAAGATCTTTGTCATCGTTCTCCTCTCTCTCTCCTCACTCTCTCTTCTTCGCCGTTTTTCTTGTTAATTTTGCATAACATATGTATTTATTTGTGTTTTTCTTAGAGTTTTGGTGGATTTCTAACTAGGAAGCTTAGAAATCGGCGAACTCGGATTTCGAACTCGTTTCTTAGGGTTTGAACTCGCATCTTGAGTTTGGTTCATAAAGGTAGTTTTCTTGCGATTTGTTCATTGTTTTCTGGATTTGATAGTATATTTGGTGGTTTTTGCGAAGAATGGGTTGTAATCTTAGGTTTTCCTTACAAAAATTGTGTTTTGGTAGAATTTTGTAACATAGTTTGGTAGACTTTGGTTGATTTTTGTGTAAGTTGTTTATAGTTTGGTAGACATTGATTATAGTAAACTCATGTTTGCTAGATGTAGTCGAGTCTTTGTTTGGTAAATCTTGTTTATAGTCTGGTAGACGTTGTTTGAACTTGTTTAAGGATGGTAGACTTTGCATTTGTTTTGTCGTCTTTGTTTAAGTTTGGTAGATTTCGTTAGAATATGTTTTAAGTTTGGTAGACTTTGAATTTGTTTGGTACTTGTAGTTTATGTGTGGTAGACTTTGATTCAGTTTGAATTAGTTTCAGTGTGGTAGACATTGAATTAGTTTGGTAGATGTTGATTCAGTTTGGTAGACTATGATTCAGTTTGATAGATTGTACAAATATTTTGGTTGACTTTAAAGACAGCTTGGTTGACTTCACATATAGTCTAGTAGACTATGTTTATAATTTGGTAAACTTTGTTTGTAGTTTGGTAAACTATGTACTTGGTTTGGAATATTTTGTTTCTGACAGTTTTGTTTTCAACCGAACAGCTATGACGGTGGCAAAAGACTACCCCCACAAGTTATTTTGAGAGGGTTTAGCCGCAATGATAAAGGAGAGTATTAACCACCATTGCCATCTTAGTGATATTGTGCAGATAATGATAGGTATTGGTGAAGATGTTTACCGAGACATAAAGAAAAATTATTCGGTCGAAGTGCATTGTACCAATCAGGTTTTCTGTCCATGAGTTCGAGGAAATTAGTAGGCTTAATAGTGAGATTTATGGAAAGAAATGGGATTAGTACATGGTGATGGTCCTAGTTGGTTTCAGCTGCAAAGGGTATTGAAAGAATGCATATCATGGATGTTTGAGAAGAGAAAG
>WJSH01012306.1:0-11719 GCA_009757365.2 Lepidium campestre | reverse complement strand
TCAGCATGAAGAAGTCTCAACACTTGAGAAGAACGATATTGAGTCCCCTTTGGAAAAACTTGTCTCGTTTGTTTTCCCACTAAACATGACTCACATATTTGCTTTTCTCCTCCAATCTTTGATTAAACCAAACATCATCTCTTGTGATGATATAGCTTTCATAGTTTTAAAACTTATGTGACCAAGCCTTGCATGCCATCTCCAAGTGTGTTCTTCAATTCTACAATGAAGACAGATTGGTTGTCCTATCTTAAGATTTATCTTGTACAATCTGTTAGGAGTTCTTGTTACCTTCATCATAAGTCTTCCGTTATGATCATGAGAATTAAATAATCATGCCTCATTCGTACATCACAACCATGCTCTGTAGCTTGTCCTAAGCTTAGTATGATGCTCTTTAAACCCGGAATATAGTAGATATCCGACAATAACTCTAACTCTCCAGTTTTTCCTTGAAAGAGAATTGATCCTTTTCCATTAATGTCGACACAAGAACCATCTCCGAACTTCACATTTCCCCCTAATATTTTTGTTTAGTTCCGAGAAGAAAGATCTCTCACCAGTCATATGATTGCTAGCATCGTTAACCAAATACCAAACTCCTTCATCTTCTTTCTCAGTTACATACTTCTTTGGCAACACATTCTCCCATATACCTTTTGTTGAATCTTGTTCACCGACTTGTAATATGAAACTTTCCGGGATGGATTGGAAAATCAAAGCGATTGCAACATCATTCTTCTCATCAACAGTCGAACCGGGTTCAATCGTCTCCTAGACTTTATGAACATGTAAGAGTACTTTCATCCTCATTGACTATACCGTGTAGTTCGTTGAGTTCAGCATCAGACATACAACGGACGACGGTACTGCATCCTTAGGTTTTGAAGGTGGCTCCGTATCACCCATGGCTTGAATAGAAAACACTTGATGTGTACATGACATGATTAACTGATTCCTCCACCATTCTACAAACATGACACTGATTGTCAATCTTAATTCCTCAAGTGATCAATTTGTCAGTATAATTCCTTTGAGTTATCAAGTGAGACTTATGTTAGTAACTACAAAAACTTTATAAAATTTTACCTTATATTTTTATACCTCATAACTTTTATAATTATTTTTTTGATTTAATTTTTTCTTGCTACTTGTTATATCAATCAACACGAACAAACCTCATGGTATTGTGGTATAGTATTATATAACAATTATAGAACCGAATTACTTGTGAATTTTACCTCATATTTTTAGATATATATACTTTTTGACTATGATAGATATGTTAACTAAAGTTATTAACTAACGTTTTTATACTTTAATCAAAATTAGAACTATACACACGTTATAGCGCGAAATTTGAATTTTTTTAATAAGAAATTTATAATATTTAATTTTTAATCAATAATTTTTTGTGGCTATTTAATTATATATTTGAAAATATGATTAAGAATATAGAATGGTGAGCAAATATAGGAAGTTGGTGATTTTGTTTTTTTTATGTATTTGAGTATATTCTTTTTTCAATAGTAGAAAATTGTTGATATTTAAATTTAATAATCATTTAAAACTTATATTTTGGATCCAAACTATAAGTTGATGTTAGTTTATGATTTTGTTAAAAATTATAACCTCTGAACATTTATTGTGAAAATAGCAAGTTTATCATTAGGCATAAAACTTGATATCCAAAACCCGAACTGAAATCAACCCGAATTAGGAGAACCAAACTTAAACCGAACTCGATAATATATCCAAATGGGTTCTAAGTTTATATACCCAAAAAGTCAAACTGGAACAAAATCAAGAACTGAATGGGTACCCGATATAATTTTAGAGTTTTTCTATTAATTTTTTTTTAATTTTAAATTTTTGTATAAAAATACCCGAACATGAACTCAATCTATACCGAACTGAACCCTATCTGCAAAATAAAAATATCTGAATAAGTCTTAAATCAAAAGAACCAAAAAAATCAAATTAGAGGAACTGAACCCGACAAAATACTAGAATGAGTTCTTAATATATATAACCGGAAAACCAAATCCAAACACAAACTGGAAGTGAATCAAGAACCAAATTTGTACTCGATATATTTTTATTAAATTTTAACTTTTTAGAGTTTTTTCTATTAATTTTTATTAATTTTAAATTTTTAAATAAAAATTATAATGAAGTCCACCTTAAAACTATTTTTAAGGAGAGTTATAAACAATAAGTTAAGTCCAAAATATAAAAGAACTTATGCTTTAATAAAAAAAAGTCTAGGATTTAATCCGCGCTATATCGCGGGAAGTAGTCTCTTTTAAAAACTAAAATATTATAGAGAGAATGATATTTCTAATATGAATTATGTATATTACAATTTATTTTAATATAATTTTTGTTTTGTGTATGTTATTGATATGTCAATCATTTATAAAAATTAAGATATAAAATTTGAGTATTTGTTTTTTGAATTATGTATTTGTATTTGTTAAGTGAGTGTTTAGAATATAGAATGATGTCGGATTAGATGATTGAGATATAGTTAGACCTGCCCGAAAAGGAGATCAAGGCTCTTTTTAGTGCTAATGAGTCAATCTTCCATATTTTTTATAGAAGTTTATATATATTCTTAATTTAATGATAATATCTTTTTTATATGAAATTAAATATATTTTCAAAAGTGTTACGAATTAAAATTATTTGTATTTATATTATGTGTGTCCCATATATAGTTTGTTTAATATTTAAAATAATATAGTGATTGCACTATTTTATATTATGTGTGTCCCATATATATTTTGTTTTAAATTTGAAAAAATATAGTAATTGCACTACGAATGAACAATGCAAAAAGTTCTTTTCATCATGGACAAAAATAGCGAGAAGAATACTGCCCGTTATGGACAATCTATCTTATTCTCTCCGTTTTTTCCAGTCCAGATTCATGTCCTCAATGGACATATAAACATGTATATGTGTCCCATGTTTTCAAATTGTCTCATATGTTTCATGTCTCTCGTTTTCGTTATTATTTCTCTCTCAACCACATGTCATCCCCATTTATTCTGTTATTGTTCTTCATGGACATAAATTTATCCATATCCTCATGTAATTTGTTTATAGGAGACATGTAATTTATATCTCACTTTGGTACTCCTTTCTCTCACTGTCATATGCGATCTCCCATTGTTCTGTTATTGTCCTTAATGTTTTAAATTTTTCCATCATGTTTATATCTATCGTAGCCATGTGATTGTTTATTGTTCACCCATGTGTTTCACTTTTCTTTTGTCTTCTTCCTTCTATATTCTCTCTTCTCTTCTATCTTTCTCTTCTCTATTCCTCCTCCCTCTATATCCACAAAAGAATGAGGGGTAATTTCATCATCAACAATGACTCATTAACACTGTGTTGTGGTATTTTCAATAAACTTTAAATCTTGTGGCATTTTAGATGATTTTCATATCTCTCATGGCATTTTATATAAATCTCTCTTTTATTTTTTTCTGAGTTTCATCCGTTTTTCTTTTTCAATTTTAATTTTTGTTCTCATCTTCTTTCCTCACACCTATATGTCATTCCCATTGCTTTGTCCTTGTCTCTCATGGTTCATGTCTATGTCCATGCCCCCGCATGTTGTAAAACTACTCATATTGTCCCCTCATGTTTTAAATTTGTCCCTTATGTTTTATGTCTATGTTCACAAGTAATTTGTTCATAGGAGACATGTAATTTATATTTCGCTTTCGTTACTCCTTTCTCTCATTGTCATATGTCATCTCACATTGCTATGTTATTGTCCCCCATGTTTAAATTTGTCCCTAATATTTATGTCTATTGAAACCATGTAATTTTCTATCGAAACCATGTAATGTATCTATTTCTCTTCTTTCTCTCATCTCACATCTTCTCTATTATTATCTATCATTATATTTTTATTTTTCCGAGTTTCATCCGTTTTTATTTTTTATTTTTAGTTTTGTTCTCATCTTCTTTCTGATTTTCTCTGTTTTTTCCAGTTCATACTAATGTCCATATTAATTTATGTCCTTCATGGACATATCAATCTATATGTCTATATCTATGGCTAATGTACATGTCCCCCATGTTTTTAATTGGTATCATACATTTCATGTCTATGTCCCCATGTAATTTGTTCATGTTCATAGCTATGCCCCCATGTTTTTTTCTCATCTTCTCTCTGATTCTCTCTGGGATTTTTTCCACTTCATATTCATATCCATATTTAGTTATATGTTCTCCATGGACATATCAATCTATATGTCTATGTTCATGGCTAATTACATAGCTCCCATGTTTTTCATTTTTCTCATATATTCATGTCTATGTGTTCTATGTATTTTGTCCATTTCCATATCTATGTTCGCTCATTCTGTAAAATCATTCATATGGTTCATGTCCATATCTAAGTTATTTTCCCCATTTTTTTTTTTTCTCATCTTCTCTTTGTTTTTTCTTAGTTCATATTCATGTTCAGATCAATTTTTGTGTCCTCCATGGACATATCAATTCATATGTCTTCCATGGACATATCAATTCATATGTCTTTCATGGACATATCAATTTATATGTCCATATTCATGGCTAATGTTCATGTCCCTCATGTTTTTAACTTGTTTTATATGTTTCATGTCTTTCGCTTTCGTTAATATTCTCTCACTGCCACATGTCATCCCCATTGTTCTGTTATTGTCCTCTATGTTTTAATTTTGTCTCTTATGTTTTATGTCCATGAGAGACCTGTAATTTGTATCTCGCTTTTGTTACCCCTTTATCTCACTGCCATATGTCATCATTCATTGCTTCGTCCTTGTCACACATGATTCATGTCTATGCCCTTATGTAATTTGTCCATCGCTTTCGGCTCCTCTCTTTCTCTCACTGCCAAATGTCATTTTTTCAATTGCTCTATTATTGTCCCATATGTTTTTGAATTTGTTTATCATGTTTAGTGGTCATGCGACTATGTTTTTTTTTTGTTTTCTACACTGATTTCTGTCACATGTTATCTCTCTGTGTCATGTTCATATCCGTCATGGTCATGTCTATGTCCCTCATGGTCATGTCCATGTCTCCCATGTTCAAAATTTGTCCCTCATGTTTTATATCCATGAGAGACATGTAATTTGTTTCTCGCTTTCGCTACCTCTTTCTCTCATTACCACATGTCACTCCCTCTTTCTCTTCCTTTTCTCTTTCTTCCTCCTCCATGAAACACCTTTTCTTCCCTTTCTCTTTTCTTTGGACGTTATCTTTTTCTCTTCCTTCTCTCTTTCTTCCTTCTCACTTCTTTTTCCTCCATGAAACACTCTTTCTTCCCCTTCTCTTTTCTTTGGACGTTATCTCTTTCTCTTCCTCTCTCTTCTACATCCCTCATCCCACATTCTCTCTTATTATCTTCTACATCTTTCATCCCACATTCATATCTCTATTATTGTCCCCCACGCTTTTTCTCATATTCTTTATAATTATCTCTGTTTTTTCCCATTTCATACTCATGTCTATATAAACTTATATGTTTTCTATAGACATATCAATCTATATGTCCATTTCCATGGCTTTCATGTTTTTAATTTGTCTCATATGTTTTATGTCTATGTTTCCATGTAATATGTCCATGTCCATATCTATGTCCACATTTTGTAAAATCATTTTTATGGTTCATGTCCATATCTTTGTTATTGTCCCTCATGATTTTTTCTCATCTTTTCTTTGATTCTCTCTGTTTTCTCCCTAGTTCATATCAATTATATGTTTTTCATGGACATATCAATCTATATGTTCATGGCTAATGTTCATATCTATCATGTTTTTAATTTGTCTTGTATGTTTCATGTCTCTTGCTTTCGTTACTATTTCTCTCACAACCACATGTCATTCCCCATTGTTTTGTTATTGTCCTCCATGTTTTAAATTTTTCCATGATGTTTTAATTTGCCCTTTGTGTCCCATGTCCATGGGAGACATGTAATTTGTCTCTCGCTTTCGTTAACCATTTTCCTCACACCTATATGTCATCCCCATTGCTTTGTCCTTGTCCCCCATGGTTCATGTCTATGTCCTCATGTAATTTGTCTCATATGAATCATGTTCATGCCCCTGCATGTTGTAAAATTATTCTTATTGTCCCCATGTTTTAAATTTGTTCCTCATGTTTTATGCCCATGTCCACATGTAATTTGTCTATAGAAGACATGTAATTTATATCTCGCTTTCGTTACTCATTTCTCTCATTGTCATATGTCATCTCACATTGCTCTGTTATTGTCTCTCATGTTTTTAATTTGTCTCTAATGTTTATGTCTATCAAAACCATGTAATTTCTCTATCGAAACCATGTAATTTGCCTATCAAAACCATGTAATTTATCACTTTCTCTTTCTTCTCTCATCTCACATCTTCTCTATTATTATCTTCCATTCTATTTTTATTTTTTATGAGTTTCATCCATTTTTCTTTTTCATTTTTAATTTTGTTCTCATATTCTTTCTGATTCTCTTTATTTTCCACCAGTTCATACTCATGTCCATACCAATTTATGTCCTTTATGGACATATCAATCTATATGTCTATGTATATGGCTAATGTACATGTCTCTCATGTTTTTAATTGGTCTCATATGTTTCATGTGTATGTCTCCATGTAATTGTCCATATCCATATCTATGTCTCTCATTTTGTAAAATCATTTTTATGGTTAATGTCCATGTCTCTGTTATTGTCCCCCATATTTTATCTCATATTTTCTCTGATTATCTCCGGTTTTTTTCACTTCATATTTATGTTCATATTTATTTATATGTTCTCCATGGACATATCAATCTATATGTCTATGTTCATGGCTAATGTATATGGCTCCATTTTTTTTCATTTTTCTCATATGTTTCATGTCTATGTGTCCTATGTATTTTGTCAATGCCCGCCCATTCTGTAAAATCATTCATATGGTTCTTGTCAGTATCTCGCTTTCGTTACTATTCCACCATGTTCATATGGTTATAGTCCACCATGTTTTAATTTTGTCTCTCATGTTTTGTGTCCATGAAAGACATGTAATTTTTATCTCACTTTCGTTACCCCTTTATCTCACTGCCATATGTCATTCTTCATTGTTTCGTCCTTGTCACACACGGTTCATGTCTATGTCCTCATGTAATTTGTCCATCACTTTCGGTTCCTCTCTTCCTCTCGCTTTCCTTACTCTTTCTCCCACTGCGACATGTCATTCTTCCCATTGCTCTATTATTGTCCCCTATGTTTTTAAATTTGTCTATCATGTTTAATGTTCATGCCCCCATGTTTTTTGTTTTCTACAGTGATTTTTATCACATGTCATCTCTCTGTGTCATGTTCATGTCCATGCCTCTCATGTTTTAAAATTGACCCTCATGTTTTATGTCCATAGGAGACATAATTTGTTTCTCACTTTCATTACCTCTTTCTCTCATTGCCACATGTCACTCCCTCATTGCTCTGTTATTATCTCACATGTTTTCAATTTGTCCATTCGTGTTTCATGTCCATATGAGACATGTAATTTGTATCTCGCTTTCACTATTCATTTCTCTCACTGTCATATGTCATCTCCCATTGCTCTATTATTATCTCTCATGTTTTAAATTTGTCCATAATGTTTTATGTTTATGGTAGATATGTAATTTTTTCATTTTTCACCTATTTGTTTCACTGTTCATTCGTCTTCTTCATCATTTTCCCCTGTTTTTCATGTCTTTTTCGAATTTGTTTCCCTTTAATATTCTTCACACGCTCTTCTCTTCTATCTCTCTCCTCTTTTTCTTTTATTTTTTCTCACAACACAAGGGCAATTTAATCATTATTGTGGCATTTTCCATAAATAAATAATTTGATGACATTTCCCATAATTTATAAATTTCAAGTGACATAAAAGATAAAAAAAAACTCTTTATTTTATTAATATTCATGTTATATATTAATTAAAAATAAATTTTATATCGATATTATGACTTATTATTAAAATATTTGGAACTCCAAGCAGCACACTATAGCGATCCAATATGTATGACACATTTTAATTGTTATGGTGTGTTGATTGGAGTTCAATATATATGATATTATAGTATCAATGGTTTTTTTGAATTAATGTTATGTGTTAATATAATATTTTCATAATTTAAAGTAGCTAAGTGAATATAGATTTACCATATCCTATTAGAAGTTTAGATGAAAAAATAATAAATTATAGATGTTTCTTTTTGTTGTATTTATGTTCTAACAAACTTCCATTTTTCTAATTTTTCTCATGTATGTCAATCATTTCAAATATATAAGTATAAAGATAAGTTTATTTCTCTAAAAATGTAACACAATAAAAAATGTGACGTATCCTATGTAATCTCCTAAGGATTATTTAAAAATAATCAAATTCATCAAATTTACCTTTTTATAAGTTCATGTATATTTCATTTTGCACATTTGATATTGTCTTATTTAATGATATATTTTAATATGGAAATATTGTAATGTTTGATATTCAAATAAAAACTATAAAAAAATTAGTTTGTCAATGAATATAATTACAATTTAGGATTTTTTCATTCATAATGAATGTACATGAATAATTATTTTTTCCTAAATCAATGATTATTCTTTTCGAGAATAACTAAATGAAAATAATTAAGTAACAATTGAATTGTAACATATAAAACTATATTACAAGTAAGTGGTTAAGAATTTTGGTACAATCTTTTTCCGAAAAGTGATAGAATTTGTTTTTTCTTGGAAACTACATATACAATTAAATGAATAAACAACTAATAACAAAAATTAGATTCTTTGGAAACTCTAAAATTTGTACCCGATCTTTATTAATAAATATCTAGAATGCCACAAAATTTTTGTAAATCATGGCAAATGTTATGGTAGTTTCTAATTTATCTCCTATGTCATAAGACATACCCAAATTAACTGTAATACCCTCCAATTATTCTCTCTTCTTCCTTTTCTCTTTCTTTCTTCGTTAATAAAAGGCTTAGACTAAAATATAGTTATTAATTTTTATTATTTTATATATTAGTGAAAGATATTGATTTCTCCAAATTTAAAGTCAACTATTAAAAATTGATATTATAAACTTAAAGGGGATTATTTTCAATAACTATAAAAATAAACAATATACGAAAATAATATAATTGATAATAAACATTAAAATAAATTTTTAATTTGTATAATATATAAATAGTAAAAGTATTATAAAAAATGGGAAAAGGAAAGAAATAACTAATGAACATAAAATATGATCATTCTGAGTTAATAAATAAGTTCTTCATAGATTATTCAAAATTTATTCCCTCAGATTCTTTCTTGTTTCTTGAAGATTACACCGATGGATCCAACTAAGAATAAGGTTTGAAATTGCATTTTTTAGTTTGGAAAACAAAAATTTTAATTTTATTAAATTTAAATTAAAAATAAAATTCAAATAAAAAACTTTATTTGCTTTTTAAAAATTAAAAAAAAATATACTTACACGTTCGGATGAATCCAAAAAAAAAATTATATTAAATTAAATATATATACTAAATAAAATCATTGAAATTTGTTAAATCATAATAGGTTTATCCTACAAAACAAAAATTAAAATATATGACATTAAAAATATGTTAAATAAAAAAATGTAATTGCTTTTATCATAATAGATGTATTCTACAAAACAAAAATTAAAATTATATTAAATTAAAACATATACTAATAAACTATAATTGCATAAAATAAAAGTTTAAAATTAAAAATACTTACAATTTTGGATGAATCCAAAAAAGAACATCGTTAACTAAATAAACCATCTCATCGGTTAAAATCATATTCATGGTATCATTTACGAAATTACTAAACGGATTCAATACATGAGCAATTCTAACACAAATTCTCCATATATATTTGAGTGGTTTAAGATCGGAAACACTATCAAAATAAACCATGAAAAAGAAAAAAACTAAATTGATGAGAATATTGAATTAGAGAATTGTTTTGAGAATGCACTAGTGAATAGAGTATTTATAGATGAGAATATTAGGTCAATTTTTAATGTTTAGATAAACATAAACCATCAATAAAATATAATGAAAATCTATGATATATGATGTAAATAAAATATTTCAAAATATATTTTTTATTAGTCGGAACTAATATTTAGTCTACATTCATAAATTAAACTTTAAGAGAATTTTTTTGGCATTTAATTCGGAATGATATTACTTACCAAATTTCCAATATAATATTTATGAAAAATTCAATAATTAGATATGATCCAAATTTAATATTGATTATCCTTAAATAAATAGAGTAAAGGATTTAATGCTGATTAATAAGAGAAAATAATCTCTATATTTAAGATTTAGATATGCTTATATTATTATCAGAAAAACTTAATTTTGAAAAAAAAATTTGGTCCAATTTCGAATTTTTTTTCGTCCAATTTCGAATTTTTTTTCGTCCATTTTTTATTTATTAGTTATTTTTTAAATTTAATTTTAGTTGAATAAAGAGTTATCCTATTATAAAAGAGCAAATTTGATATGATCGTGACCAGCGCTGACGACGCATCATCGGAACTCGTGCCTGAACCCGTGCCAGAACTCGAACCTGACGGGATAATCACTCAGTCCAAAACAAGGGAGATAGATAAGAAGACTCATGAAATAATATATGCCGAACCCGAAGCTTCCGGGAAGGTGTTGAACGTCTCCAGGACCAACCCGACCGTCACGCTAGGTAACTATGAATGAGTAGCTAGCGTTGCGGTTTTGTACTCTTTTCCTTAGTGGGGATTATGGTAGGTAAGAGGTTCCCTATTAAGGTTTTTAACGAGACAAAACCCCAACGCTACGTCTAAGTTACTCAGGATTAGTTATTTAGTCATTTATGCAAAAGTCAAACGCCTCGCTGTTTCTATTTTTAATTCAAAACGCTTTGCTGTTTTTCTACATGAACTACTTGTTGTTTTTACACAGAAGCTCAAAACGCCTTGTTGTTTTGATTCTGAGAAAATCCTAGGTGTTGCTACTATAAATAGCCACCAATGGGTTTACGTTTTATTCGATGAATATTGATGAGAAAACCGTAAACGCGTTTTTGTGTTCATCCGCTTCGATTTGTAAACCAAATCCGAAATCTTTACAAGAAATTAATCTTACAAAGATTTCTTCTATCTCTCGGGATAAGCTTCATCACCGCTTAACCGAGTCACCACCTTCGTTTCATTTCTGCCACCGCTACAGTCCGCCGGAACAGTACCGCCGCCACTACAGTCCGCCAGAACAGTCTGATTTGCTCGCCGTCTTCCGCCGAGCTCCTCTCTCCACCACGCCGCCGTCGTCTTCATCTTCCTCCTCCGCCCAGTCATTCGCCGCCGTCATTTCTCTCTCTTCCTCTCTCTCCGCGAGTCGTCTTCCTCTGTCGTCTGGTTCGTTTGCTCCGCCGCGAGATCTTCGTCTTCCTCCAGCAAGATCGACGACTCTCTCTCTCTTCGACGCCACGCTGAGGCGTCGCCGAACTCCTTCCCGTGCGCCTTCTCTCCTCCGTCTCCGCCATCCGCCGCGAATCCTCTTCTTCTCTCTCCACGCGACCCGCGCCTCCTTCCTTCCTCCGAGTCTCTCATCGATCTGGGTCTCTTCTCGCCGAACTGACGCCAGAGCTTCGTCTCCGAGACTTCACCGTCTTCACGCCCCCCG
>WJSH01011612.1:3685-15088 GCA_009757365.2 Lepidium campestre | reverse complement strand
AAACGAGATGTGAACGGAAAAATATTTTCAACACGTTTTACGGCCACCGTCCACCTTTGCGGCCACCGTCCAACTTTGCGGCCACCGTCATTATTGAATATGTCCTGGAAACTTCTTCAATATGGATTCATCTGCTGCATCACATACTTGACATAGTATCTTAAGTTAAGGATCCATATGTAGAGTACGTTAAGTCATAGTATCTTATGTTTCTATTGCGTGCATGCTTATCATTTAAACATATTATATAACTGCTACTCTATTGGGAAACATGATGCTTTTAGAAGAATTGCAAACTAAGAATGTGAGGTGTGCTAAAAATGAGACTCTGTTATGGAACTGCCACAATGAATAGTTTGCACAGTGGATAAATAATAAGGTTCTACTACTTCGGTACTTCTATTTCAGTATTTATTTATTTGAGCACTAACTTTCTGTGTTTTATTATATATTAGATTCCTACTAACTCAGAGAATCATTCCATGAAGTTGAGGTGGTTGACATTTGGGCCAAGACATACTGCAGAAACTCATAAAGGTTTCATCATTAACGGACAACGCTTTCACATAGGTGACATTAAGCGTAAGACTCAAGATAGTGGAGTTACATATCAAACTTTCACCATGTGTAGATCTTCTGCACGAGACACTAACCACACTGTTGACATTGTCACATACTATAGAGTAATAAAGAAGATATTACTTCTTGATTACCATATGTTCACAATTCCATTATTCAAATGTAGTTGGGCTAACAAGGGTTATGGCATGAAAGAAGAAGATGGATTCACGGTTGTTAACCTCCATAAGAGCCAATTGCCATATCTAAGAGATCCATACATTCTGGCATCACAAGCCAAACAATTTTTATTCTAGAGAAGCATAATATTCTCTATGGTATGTTGTTATGAGAGCACCACTGAGGGGATATCACGAGCTGGAGACAAATGAGGAGTTTGTTGGTGCACAATTTTCAGTCCATATAGATGATAACTTAGAAGATCAAGATTCTGAAGATGAGAGTTTTTATGTTAGAGATGACTGTGAAGAGATCATAGTTGCAGAATAACTTATTGTGAAGGAGTCTTGGTTATGGATTAGTCTTTTTGAAGAATTATTAACAATTTTTGTTATGTTTCAGGTAAGAAATGAAGCCAGTTTTTGGTAATCGTAGAAGTAAGCGTCAAGCAGGCATATAAGTCACTCTTATTGTAGAAACAAAGAGGAAAAAGATTAAGAAGCAACTTGACAAGAAGAATGATCATGCTATTGATAAATCTACAGAGATTGAAAAAATATAGAAATTCAGGAAGAAACTGATGAAATTCAAGAAGAAGTTATTGGTCTTCAGGAAGGAGCTGCTGATCTTCAGAAAGAAGCTGTTGATAAAATTCAAGCAGAAGCTGCTTATGAAATTCAAGAAGAAGTTGTTGATCATCATGAAGAAGCCGATGATCTTCAGGAAGAAGCTGAATCTTCTTCTGGTGTTGAGAAGAACATTGAAGCTGAGGTAGAAGATACATAACATAACCAAGAGATGGAGAAAGATTTTGTGCCTCCTCCTACTGTGCCTCACAATGTGCCTCCTCCCACAGCACATGTTTCTGAGTCCACTCAAGAGGCACATACTCAAGAGTCAGAGACATAGAAAAAGAAGACAAGGGGACCAACAAAGATGCAGAAAGTAGCCAAACACCATGACGACAAGGTGGAAGTTGAGTTTACAGGTGTAGGTGAACCTGTGAGGCTTGGATCAGTCACACTTTCCTCATTTCTTGGACCTCTTGTAAGGGAGCACGTACCAGTAATACTTGATGATTGGAGACATATGGATGAGGAGACAAAAGATATATTGTGGGAGGAAATTCAGGTAAAATATTCACAACTCTATGACAAATTTGTTTAAAGAGATTGTTTCACTAAACAATATCTTTGCAGGGGAGGTTCAACTTGACAGAGGAATGGCAAAAAGACTCTGTTTTTAAGCAGATGGGTTATTTGTGGAGGGCTTTTAAATCTAGACTGACTAATCTAGTGCAGGCTACCAAAGGTAAGGAGCAATTACTGAAGCTAAAACCTTGTAACATTCAATCTACAGCAGCTTGGAACAACTGGGTTAAAAGTAAAAAAAGTTCAGCATTCAAGATATTAATTTATAAGGTTGAATATGGTGATTATAGATATCAATTAGTTCTGTTAAATTCTTTGTTTTTTGAAATAGGTACAAAGTGACAAATACAGGAAACTAAGGAGGCTCACATTCTTCACACCACAAGTCGCAAAGGAATGGTTCGCCTAGCTCATGAGATGGTATGTATCTGATGTTATAGTAATCAGTAACATATAACACAAATTAAGCCAAATGTTTTCTATTTTAGAAGAAAAAAATTTCAGACCCTAATAAAGTGAGTAGAAGTAAGGTGTAGGTAGCAGGACACACACATGCTGATGGAACACCTGTGAGAGAAGAATTTGCATAAACAATTGTAAGAACTTCAGTTAAATGCTTACATATGTCTGTTTATTTTATTTCTAATTGTAACCATTTTTTGTATAAATATGCTAAGAAAAAATCAAGGAAATTGATAGTGAAATGGAGTCTACAACTAACTCTAATATCAGAGAAGATCGGGATTAATGATTCATGTTTAGGATTTTACTAAAAAACATTATAATTGTAACTCTAATGTTATTAACATATAATTCCAATAATTTCATACGTTATAACATTATATATAGTAATTCATATTTTGAAAGTTTAGAATTTTTGGGATTAGAAATTCGTGTTTAGGGTTTGAGGTTTAAGATTTCAGTATAAAACATTATAATTGTAACTTTAATGTTATTAACATATAATTCCAAAAATTTTATACGTTATAACATTATATATAGTAATTCATATTTTGAACGTTTAGAATTTAGAGTATCGGGATTAGAGATTCGTGTTTAGGGTTTAGGGTATAGAGTTTGGTTAGAGATTACATTTACTGATTTCGTTTTATAATTTTTTATATTCATAAAATTAAATTCTAAAATAATTGCCTTAACAAATATATGATATTTTCATAAGTGTCAATTATTTAGGAAAATTAAATACATTATATAATTAATTAAAAATGAAAATTTATACTTTGAAAAAAACAACCAATAAAACGTGAGTACTAGGATCTATGATCACGAGTTATTCTCAACCGTAGGATCAATATTAGTGTTCAGACCAATGAAACGAGAGTACTATGATCCATGATCAAGAGGTATTCTCAACCGTAGGATCAATTATCTGGGACAATCTCAACTGTAGGATCTTCTTCTTATTAACTGAAACCTAAAAACCTAATTGTCTACTTCTTCACCGTTTTCCGTCTTTGTTGTTTCTTCTCTTCCACCATTTCTTCTTCTTCTTCTTATTCTCTCAACCGTATGGTTTTACATTTCTCTCGTTGCGCCACAATTTGATTACATCTCTCTCCTTTGCTATCCGGTACTGTAATCCTTAAATCTCTGTTGTAGCATCATCACACAACCATATGAATTTTGTATAAACTAGTGTTTGAATGCGAAAAGTTAGGGTTTTCTTAATTTGTTTATGCTATGTTAACTTTTACTTATTGAATATTTGGTAGGTTAGAGCATGAACCAGCAAGGAGGTAGAGAATCTAAAGGTAAGTTTAGGGATTTTGCTTTTGATTCAGGATTTCATAGTATTAGTAAATATAACTATATGGATTTCACTTGGAAAGTTGACTCCTTAGGCACTGAAAGAATAGATATAATTTGTTTTTGTTATCTCTAATTTGTTCTTGTCATTTAAATAAGGTTGAATCCTTAGCCTCATTTATAATTCGTGCTTGACATTTGAAACAGATATCAAGTCGCAATAATCTTTCTGCCTAATCTCTCAAAGGTAATCGCCGGTATTTGTTCCGGTAATTTACTTATTTGTCCTGTAATTAGTTTCTTATTTGTCTGTTGGTAATGTAATCAGTGTTACAATCTGATACATAAATGGAAGCAAGGAAGGGAATAATCTGCGGACTCTCAGCAAATGGAATCATACAACAACTCCACCAACAGCCACGAGGAGAAGTAGATGATGATCAAGAAAGTGATGTGGAGGGCTCACACGAGAACAGTACCGGCGAGCTATGGGATTGAACTTCACCCGCATTGAGGTATACGAGAAATACATCAATCCAATGTTCCGCAGAGCTATCAAAAACATGATTAACCAAGTACGCAACTCCCCTCAATTGAAACGCCACAATCAAAAAGGAGGAGAGTCCTCACGAGGCAAGACTCATCGATACTAAGGAGAAGAAGCTGAAAGTATTAGTGAAATTTCTAGGCATCATAAGCTATGTATTTCTTATGAAATTTCTTATGTAACTACAATTTCAAATTATGTATTTTGTATTTGATTTGAAACTATGAATTTTATGTTTGATTTTATAAATTAACTGTATTTCACTTTCAAAAGTAAATGTGTTTAACAAAATTATAGACGAAAAAAAAAAAAAAAGTGAAATTGAAATTGAAGAAAAATATTTTTGGTTAACCATATGTATAGATGACATTTACGTACTGATATTATATACATAAGTTATAATACAACATAAATGCTATTGTAAAATAACAAATTGCAAACAACACTATTGTAGAACATCGAATTATATATAAACAATAATGAATAATAAAAATTATATATTCATATTTAAAACAGTATGTAACATAAATAATACGTTGTAATAAAAGCATATGTAACAGTTGTGTAATGCTGTCAAAAAGTTATTAATAATAAAAATAAAGCGTTATGAATAATTATATTATTGCAACAGGAAAACTACTATAAAATAGGAAAATTTAATAGCAACACCAAAACAACATTTAACTAAACGCCATTACATCGTCAGATAACGTTTATCCGACGCTAATAAAACCGTTTTTCCTGTAGTGAACATTATCAGGATCATGGTGTGTCATGTAAGGAGTTCTCGGATGCTCTTCATTAATCCACTTCTTTGTCCAGACTTTTGTTGTTCTACCATTACCAAGTTGTTTCCACAGACCATGTTGAAGGAGGTCCTTGCCAAACTGCACACTACACAAACCAAACAATGGATATGATCCCATCTTGCTCTCTAGGAAAGTCGATGTAGAAAAATATCTGCTCTTGAGAAGCCTACTCAGCAGAGACTGGGGACGGTGAAGTACTTTTCATGCTTGATTACCCAAGAGAGACTGATGGAAAATACCTACATCTTTAAAACCCATGAGACTTTCTTCTTGTTTGTACCACTACTCCACCAATACTCACACATAGCTGAAGTGATTTTCTTACATGTATCCACTGGAAGTTTAAATCATTGCATAGCATATACCAGTAGAAATGATGCAACCGCCTTGATTAATGTTTCTTTACCACCTTGGGGCAGGGATTTAGCTAACCAACCATGCATTCTTGGATTTAGCTAACCAACCATGCATTCTTGATCGCATTTTCTCATGTATGAAGTTTAGTAAATTTCTTTTGGACCCAGTAAAACACTCTGGTAAACCTAAGTACATACCTTCACCACTCTCCTTTGTTATACCCAGAACTGTTTTGATATTATATATCAAACCTGATCTGATCTTAGCTCCAAAGAAAATGGAGAACTTTGAGTAGTTAATTGTCTGTCTTGAAGCCTCTTCGTACCTCGTTAAGCATGCTTTAATCTCTTGACTCTCCATTGTATTTGCACGACAAAGGAGAAGTCTATCGTCAGCAAATAACAAGTGATGGACTACATGACTCGATGGAGCAATTTTAACACCAGTTAATGAGCCACTAGCTTCAGATTTATTCAAGGTATTGACTAAGGCTTCAACACATAGGTTGAAAAGGAAAGGAGAGAGATGGTTTCCTTGCCTTAACCCTCTCTCTGGTTTAATAAATCTATGGGCTTTCTCATTGAGTAAAACCATGTAAGTTACAGAGGTAACACACGTCATAATCCATTCAACCCATTTGTTATCGAAGCCCATCTTTCTTAAGAGTCAATCCAAGAAAATTCATTCTACCCTATCATAAGTCTTTGCCATATCAGTTTTAATGGCCACAAAACCTTATGCATTTCTCCCATTGGTACGTAGGCAATGAACCAACTCATGAGTCACAAGGATATTGTCTGAGATGAGTCGACCGGACACGAAAGCACCTTGTGTCGCAGAAACAATTTAGGGTAGTCACTTCTTTAATCAAAAACATAAGATTTTGAAAATGATTTTGCAATGCACTGAGCATAGGCTTATATGGTGTAGATATGTCATACATGAGGGGTTTGAAATCTTGGCGATAAGAAAAATTTGTGTGAAGTTCCAATCCGAGGGAAAAGTACTTGTCTCGAAAAAATTATTTATATCCTTCACTAAGCTTGGTCCAGTTATGTCCCAGAACTGTTGATAAAATTTTGCACTAAAACCATCAGCTCTTAGACATTTCTCACCATTAATCGCAAAAACAGCTCTCTTTATCTTTGCTTCACTAACTGGCTCAGTAAGCTTTTCATTCATTAGATTTGTGACTCTAGGATTGAAGCCATCGAGCAGCTCCTACATGTTTTGAGAATTCGAACTTGTAAACAGTTCACAAAAATAATTGGCTGCAATCTCACCTTTTGTACCTTCAGCATATTGCTCTTTTCCTCGCTCATCTACAAGCATATTGATTATTTTTCTCACGTTCTTACTCTTGACACTGTTGTAAAAATACTTTGTATTTTTGTCACATGTCTGAAGGCATAATTCTCTCCTATGTCCTCTCTAATATATTTCTTCCTCTTTGTGTGCTTCACTTAATCTTTCTTCAACAATCTAAGTCTATTATGATCGGGATTTGTCTTTGAGATTTCATTTTCCAAGCACACTTTTAAACTCTGAATATTGCTGGTTGTATTTGTGTGGACTGTTCTTTTCCAATTCGACAAGATACGTCTGCAATTATTAATCTTATCTATAAGTTGCAGAATCCTTTCCTGATCATTACCCCAACCTTCACGAACTGTTTCCTTAATACCTTGTTTATGAATCTATCTATTATCATAGACAAATCTTCTGTTATTTCCTTGATTTTCTGAATTCATGATCGAAATAATCAAGGGTCTGTGATCTGAAGCCCACATCTCCATGAATTGAACTCGAGTTTGAGGAAACAATCGAAACCAACTATCATTGTCGAAACTCCTATCTAAACGGCACTGTATCCAAACTCTGTCTCGCCAATCTGCCCATGAAAAAGAATTGCAAGTGCTATGAAACTCTTTGATTTTGCAATTTGATATCACGTCTCTGAAGTCCTACAAAATTGACTTACGTCTCATAGGTCCTCCAAGCTTATCATCATTGCTTGTTAACTCATTAAAATCACTGAAAGGGATCCACGGATCGTTTATGTTGATGTCAATACACGATAAGTGGTCGCATACCTCCAAGTAAGTGATTGATTGCTCAGAGGTACTGAAGTGTTTTCCTTCCCTACTAAGAAGAATTTTTGCGTTTGAAGTGTTTCTTTTCCTCCTTTTCTTTTCATATTATCCCTACAGCGTTAAACTACAAAGTTGATTATTTTGCTCATTGTTGTAGAGAATCATTGAGTGGTACTTATCTTGTAAACTTTCATCCACCTTAATTGTCTTTGAATAAAATTATATGTGTTGACAAAAAAATCTAGGGTTTAACTGTTTTTGCGCAAACAATGTATATTATGTTTGAATTAGACAAAACAAGATGTCGATTTGCATTTACTCCTTCCAAATAATGATTTTCATGAATAGGGTATATATAGGTAGAGCGAGCATATAATTGCAATGGTCAGAAAAATAAAAATTGATGTATCGAGGGTAAGAGGTAAGAAAAGAAAATAAGAGATTCAACAGAATTGTTAGACTAATAAACATTGACTTTTCTAAGTCTTATTTTATTCGGTCAACTAAAAGTATAGGAATAAAAAAACACTTATCCAATATAGTTGAAAGATTTTTTTGGCCTTTTTCTCTATCTTTGAATACATTTGGTCTGATTTTTGTTGCATTTGAGTAACTTTTTACGTACTAAGTCTGTAATGGTTGATTTTGTAAAGCTTTTAGAATAAGTAATCATTTTAATTAAAAAATATGTAACAATAAAGAATATACTACAACAATATTCATTAAAAAAATCTTCTCCTTTCTCTGCTTTTGAGCGATAGGAGCAAAATTCCCAGATCAAGATTGATTCTGACAAACTTCAAAAAGTCTCTAGTTCTTTCCAGCTTTTTACCTACTTTAACAAACATGAAACCGATCATTTTAATTAACAATCCCCAAATACGTTGATTTCTCAACCTACCAAATCCTTTCCATCAAATCAACGGTTATAACTCTGACACCAAGAAAGCAACAATCTCCAAAGCAAATTCGGTTTCTCACATACTGCATGTACTATCAAACCCAACTAGTCAACATAATAACCACACTTGAAATAAGCTAGATATCAAATAATCAATCCAATGGAAGACCCTCTTCTCGACAAGATGCGATCAATGTCTATTTTTGAAGATACACCAATTGACCTTCCATCTCATGGGAACTACGATACATGGTTTGAGAATCAATTCAGTTTGTCGGACGCCTTTTGAATCCAGAACAGCAATCTATGGTGAAAATCATGTTAGGCTTGCTTATAATTTGATGCATGCAATAAAGAATCATAGGGTTTATTCTAGGCAAAGACACTTTCAAATTCAAGTTTCAAAAGGAGAAAGATCTAATAGAAACACTTAAGCATAGCTACTGGAACTTTGAAGATTAAGGCATAGTGGTATCAAAATAGGATCAGAATTTCAAGTCAGACCATCTTCATACCATACCAATGTGTATTAGACTTTCTAACATACCAATTGAACATTACACTATTGAGTTATTTAAAGCAGTGGCTAATATCTTAGGTGAAGTATTAGAAGTGGATTTTGATGCAAACAAACCGTATATCCAAGAGTACATCAGAGTCAAGATTGCTTTAAACACTTCCCTCCCAATAAGGTAAAACAGAGTATTTCGTCTTCCTCAAGGAAAAATGGTAACCATAAATTTTGACTTCGAACGAATCCGGAAGCTTTGTTATTATTGTAGATGCCTAACACATGAAAACACCAAATGCTCTTTGATACCAACCTCACCAATGGAACATAACACGAAGGGAAACAACATGCAAAACACACATGACAACCGTGAAGCTACACATGCTGCAGAGACAATGGTTCCGACAATAGCTAACACAAGGAAGAGGAACAATCTTAGGGATCTCAAACACTACACATATATCCCAGCATCCTCTGAAACTCTCGATATGTTTGGAAGGAGGACAAATTCATATAAACTCACAATGGAGCAAGTAAAAAGTTTGGAAGTTAATCAAAAGTCTCAACATCCACACTCTGGTACAACAAGCAACGAGACTTGGAAATTGCAGGAACCCGAGAAAGAGTCTGTTGTCTCTAACCAGATAGAGGAAGAAGACGCCATGAAGATCACGAAAAAACAAAACACCTTCCTCACATATACCAAAAAAAGTCTCACAGTGGAACAGAAAACATGAAACGGTATGGTGGCTTTCTAGAAGCCACCCAATCATCAATGAGTGTGCTGAGTTGGAACTGTCAGGGTCTTGGAAGCCCCCTAAAAGTTTGACGCCTCTAGGCAATACGCCATGAGCTATTTCCGGACATAATCAGTCCATTATAGGAGTCTTCCAAATGGCAATAACCTTTGTCTATACCATGCAAGACCCACCAGACACCTAGTATGAAATAAAATCACCACCTTTGGAGAACAAAGACTTACTCCATGGTTTCTACTGGGTGATTTCAACGAACTGCTCAGCAACAATAAAAAGCTAGGTGCTCTACAAAGGTCTGAATCTTCTTTTACTCCAATTCTATCATTCATTCTCGACTGTAAATTACGTGAGATTCCTAGTTCAGGATCCTTTTTCTCATGGAGAGGAATGAGATATAACACATGAATCCAATGTAGACTTGATAAAAGCTTTGGTAACTCAGATTGTTTTCAACTGTTTCCACATATTAATACAGCATATATAGATGGAATGAAGTCATATCATAATCCTCTTTATACAGTGTTAGCCATGAACAATCATGAATTTCACAAGAGATTCTACTTCGACAAGAGATGGATAAACAAACAAGGCTTATGTGACGTCATAAGAACATGGTGGAACAAATTTCCCATTCTTGAACCTCTTTTAGTCTCTTAAAGATTAGCAAGCTATCGTAGAGAAATCACACGGTGGAAAAGACAAAAACATGTCAATTCAAGCTCAGGCCTAAAACACATTAGGAACATATTTCAGTTAGAAAGCTCGAAGCCAGATCCAAATAAACAGAAAATGCAAAATCTGAAAACACAGCTAGCAAAGCATTATCAAGAAGAAGGGAAATTATCGAGACAAAAAAAGCAAGGAGAAGTGGCTTAAGGAAAGAGATAAAAACACCAGGTTCTTCTATAATGCTGTTAAATCTCAAGACTAAGGAATGATATCTTCTCTTTACAGGACTCAAGTGGTAATCTACATGTAACATAAGGTTCTAAATAACACATTGCGGTAGAATATTTCACTAAACGTTTTAGCTCTTTTAACCCCACGGAGATTGCACACTCACTGAGAAACATGAAACCAAAAGTCACAGAACAGATGAATCACAATTTAATGACCCCACTCACTGCAGAAGAAATAAAAAAAGTAGCCTTTAACATCATAGGAGACAGTGCTCCAGGTCCATATGGTATGACAAGTACTTTCTTCCAACAGTATTGACATATAGTTGGTGATCATATCACGCAAGATATCAAAAATGCATACCAAAGAGGGTTATTTCCATCTGATTGGAATTATTCACATATTTTTCTAATTCCAAAAACAAAAAATCCCAACAGAATGGTGTATTTCATGCCAATCAGTCTATGTTCAGTTCTTTATAAAATATTATTTAAGATCATAACAAGAAGACTTCAACTACTGCTACCGAGAATAGTATTTGAAACCCAAAGAGCTTTCATTAAGCAGTGCTTGATCTCAGATAATATCCTACTTGCTCATGAAGTACTTCATTACCTCAACTCTCATCCAAAAGGACAAGCACACTACATGGCAGTCAAAATGGACATGTCAAATGCGTACGACAGACTAGAGTGGTCATTTTTGGAACAAGTAATGAATAAGTAAGAATTTGATAGTAGAGGGATACGCATGGTAATGTTTTGTGTCACTTTAGTATCATACTCTGTCATCATGAATGGAGCTATTCATGGTTTCTTTCATCCACAACGTGGGCTTAGACCAGGTGATCCTCTTTCCCCATTTTTATTGA
>WJSH01011215.1:0-10371 GCA_009757365.2 Lepidium campestre | reverse complement strand
AATTCTGCTACTGGAGCTGAGCAAATACCAATATTCAGAGCAAACCCATTCACCCACTGACCCGCCGAATCACGCAATAACCCACCTGCAGAAGCCGGCCCTAGATTCCCATGAGACACACCATCAGTATTGAGTTTCAACCATCCCAAACTTGGAGGAAACCATTTGATTAGCTGTGCACATCGATCAATCTGTCGAGAATTACCACAAACTATACCAAAGGCTTCATAAATTTCCCAACTCTTGTCCTTAATGAATTGTGTGCGATCTCTACATTTCATATCTTTCTCAAAAATGTAGCCACATCTCCACTTCCAAGCCCACCACACAGTTGTAACAAAGAATGTACTCTATTGAATGTCCGAAACATCAGTGGTTTCTTAAAGATTAGAAAACAACCACTAGAACAAGGACTAGTTAAAGAAAGATGACATAAGATTAGCAGGAAGGATCCGAAGCCAAATACCTTTAATTGAAGGAAAATCACGGAGAACATTGATAATAGATTCATCTCCGCCCTTACAAACAAAACAAATACTCGAGCTGAGCAAATACCAATATTCAGAGCAAACCCATTCACCCACAACAATTTTTGAATCGACCTCCAACTCCACATGTGAAGCATGATGCTCCCAAGCAAGATATAAACCATAGTAGACGCCCCATAATTCTGCTACCAAAGTTGAGCTAATACCAATATTCAGAGCAAACTCATTCATCCACTGACCCGCCGAATCACACAATAACCCACCTGCAGAAGCCGGCCCTAGATTCCCATGAGACGCACCATCAATAATGAGTTTCAACCATCCCGAACTTAGAGGAAACCATTTTATTAGCTGTGCACATCGATAAACCTGTCGAGAATTACCACAAACTATACCAAAGGCTTCATAAATTTCCCAACTCTTGTCCTTAATGAATTGTGTGCGATCTCTACATTTCATATCTTTATCAAAAATGTAGCCACATCTCCACTTCCAAGCCCACCACACAGTTGTAGCAAAGAACATACTCCATTGAATGTCTGAAACATTGGTGGTTTCTTTAAGATTAGAAAACAACCACTAGAAGAAAAACTGGTTAAAGAAAGATGAACGACGATTAACACAAAGGATTCGAAGCCAAATACCTTTAATTGAAGGACAATCACGGAGAACATGGAGAATAGATTCATCCCCGCCCTTACAAAAAAAATAAATACTCGAGTTGAGCAAATACCAATATTAAGAGCAAACTCATTCACCGACAATAATTTCTGAATCGACCTCCAACTCCACATGTGAAGCAGGAGCATCATAATTCTACTACCGGAGCTGAGCAAATACCAATATTCAGAGCAAACCCATTTACCTATTGGCCCGCCGAATCACGCAATAACCCACCTGCAGAAGCCGACCCTAGATTCCCATGAGACGCACCATCAATATTGAGTTTCAACCATCTTGAACTTGGAGGAAACCATTTGATTAGATGTGCACATCGATCAACCTGTCTAGAATTACCACAAACTATACCAAAGGCTTCATAAATTTCTCACATCTTGTCCTTAATAAATTGTGTGCGATCTCTACATTTCATATGTTTCTCAAAAATGTAGTCACATCTCCACTTCCAAGTCCACCACACAGTTGTAGTAAAGAACGTACTCCATTGAATGTCTGAAACATCGGTGGTTTCTTTAAGATTAGAAAACAACCACTCGAAGAGGGACTGGTTAAAGAAAGATGAATGAAGATTAGCATGAAGGATCCAAAGCTAAGTACCTTTAATTGAAGGACAATCACAAAGAACATGGATAATAGATTCATCCCCGCCTTTACAAACAAAACAAATACTCGAGCTACACAAATGTCTTCTCGCTCTTTCCATATTCATCATGATGACTTGATGAGAGACAAGCCAAAGAAAATTACGGATGCGTTCCGGGGTCATAACACGCCATAAACATTTGTAAAAACTCTGCATATTAGGCATTGGAACCGAAGACTTAGTAAGAGAGAAGTATTATTTGAATTTGGTGATGATAACTACTAGTTTACAAATCTCTATCATTAATATGCTATTTTAAAGATGGATGTAAAACACAGAAATTAACTAGACAACCAAATATATGGACAGTCAATATAAAAAATGGCTAAAACATTGATAAAGAAAAGAAAGAAAATACAAAATTATCGTTGGTTACTTTTGTAAACGGAAAAGAGAAAATGATTGATTCCACCATAAACTTGTTTGCTTTGCATTTTTCATACACATATTGCGAGTCTACGGGTTGTGAGCGATTTGCAGAGGATCCTATTGCGAGGACAGTTTTGCGAGAGGTTTGCGTGAACTTTTTTTGCGAGGGTTTTGCGAGGGATTCTTCTGCGAGAGGCTAACGAGGGCTCGTTTTGCGAGGGTTTTGCGAGTCTCCCTATTGCGAGGGACTTGCGAGGGAATTATATAAAAATAATATTTTTTTCTAATTTTATTATTTAATATTTAAATTATATTAAAATAATTTATTATTAAATACTAAAATTAAAATAAAACAAAATGTCAAAGTTATTATTACAAAATAAAAACTAAGAGTCACCGGCATTCGTTACGTCCTCGTCCTCTTCTTCGTCTTCCTCCTCGACATCTTGAATTAGACGCTAATCGTGGATCTGTTTCCTACAAGTTGATATATAGTTAATAAATTAAACAACGTCTAATAAATTTTAGTAAATGAGAAAATATATATACTTTAATAGTAATATACCAGTAATTAACTCATGGATAAATATCGGTAAAAGCTCAAGTAATGCAAATGGCAGTAGTCGCTGCATGAATACATGGCAATCGTGACTCTTCATAGTAGATATTTTTTTTCGTTGCTCAATACATCTTGAGAATTTGGACACATAACCATTAAGAAACTTTACATCTGAAGAAATCCAGTTAAACAATGTCTACTTCGCTTCTCCGGACAACCGAAAGTTTACAACCGGTAATTTGCCATCCCTTGTCATATGTAATTCGATTCTTGCGCATATTTCGGCTAAGTCCAACATTGATTTGAAATTGTCTTTATTCTTTCCCTGCACATTCAAAATTGTGTTCATGATGTTATCGAAATTTTTTTCACAATGTGCATCGGATCAAGATTGTGCCGTAGTAGGTGATCTTTCCAATATGAAAGTTCCCAAAAGATACTCTGTTTGTGCCAATTGTGAGAATCACCATATCCGTTAGGCATGTTTGCTGCAGTGTGCCAATTGCCCCTATGTTTACATGTATCTTGAGCACCATAATGATCAATCTGATTTAATAGATCATTCTCTGACATGTGTGTTGGGGGGGAGGAATACACACAATCTTGTTTTTCTTGAACAATTTCTTGTTCCTTCGGTATAGATGATGCATGGAGAGAAACTGACTATGACAATCAAACCAACATAATTTTTTTCCGTGCTTTAGTTGAAAGGCATTTGTATATCCCATACAATAAGGACAAGATAACCTTCCATGTGTAGTCCATCCAGATAATATTCTGTACGCCGGGAAGTCACTGATCGTCCACAATAAAACCGCATGCATCTTGAAATTATGTTGCTACGAGTAATCGAATGTGCGAACACATGTATATCATAACTTTTTCAACTCGTGAATTAGAGGTTGCAGGAACACATCAAGGGATCGTTTTGGATGACTAGGACATGACACTAGAATAGTCATAAACAAAAATTTTCTTTGCATGCACCTATCTGGTGGAATATTATATGGAGTCAATATGACAGGCCAAATCCCAGACAAACCAAATGGACTAAATCCATCAGTGCATAAACTAAGATACACATTCCTAGACTCTTTAGCAAATTCAGAATGTACCGTCTGAAAATATTTTCAAGCTTTGGCATCTGACAGATGTGTAACCTCCCCATCATTTACTCTATGTTCTGCATGCCATCTCATTGCCGTTGATGTCCTCTCCGATTGGTATAATCGTTTCAATCTATCAATGATTGGTAAGTACCGCATTCGTTTGTATGGGACACAACTCCTTCCACCTATCGCTTGATATCTTGGCTTCCCACAAAATCGACATTCCTGCAACTTATCATCATCTTTCCAGAAAATCATGTAATTGTCAATGCATACATCAATCATTTTTGATGGTAATCCAAGAACCGCAACTAACTTCTGCATTTCATAATAACTTCATAATAACTCCCAGCATAATTATTATCTTCTAGCAAATACTCATTAAACGAATCCACAAATTGATTCATACTTCTCTCAGTTATGTTTCCTTCACTTTTAATAGACATCAACCTAGATGCTAATGAAAATTTAGATAAACCCTCCATACATCCCTCATAAATAGGTTGATTTGCAGCATATAACATATCATAAAACTGTTTTACTTCAGCGTTAGGTTCTTCAATAGTATTTTCACAAACTACATGAATAGATTCATGATATGCATCTGTAACCATATCATGAAACCTATTGCCTTCCAGATGATCATAATTTTCAAACATATTTCCACCATAATTATAATTAGCATTATGACTAGGTTGATCAACACCAGCACCCGTACTACTACTTCCTCCACCTAGACTATAAACTTCCCCATGTGAAAATCAGACATAATAATTTGGAATAAATCCTCTATTGTAGATACGTCTTATAACCATATCAGTTGACAAATACTTGGTGTTAGCACACTTTTGAAATGGACAAAAGATGTTATCGTCATTCAGACCAAATGGGGTATTAGCTACTTGATTTATGAATGTCTGCAATCCGTCTCGAAACTCTCTCGTCACTTCTCCGGTCTCCGGATCTTTTCGATTATACATTCATTGTCATAAAGCAAACACTTCATGTTCCGACATCATTTTTTTTCTTTCTAGTGAGTGTTTATGAGTTGGTGTGAAAATACAATGTCTTGGTGGGCTATTTATAGGACAAAGAAACAACTTTGCTAGGGATTTGCGAGGGCCAATTTGCAAGGGATTTGCGAGGACGCGCTATTTTGCGAGGTTTTTGCAAGAGAAATTGGAAAAAATTAGGTATTTCTCGTTTTAAACGCGTTCTACCTAATTTCACCAATATTTTTGAGGGAATAAACTCATCGCAAATGCCTCGCAAATATGCTAGGGACTAAGTACCCTTGCAAAACATCACAATTTTGCGAGGGATTTATTCTGTTACAAATGCCTCGCAATCTTGCAAGTGATTTTATGTCCTACGCTAATCCCTCGCAAGATTACGAGGCTTTTGCGGCGGATTTATGTTCCTCGCACATGCCTTGCAATGGCATCGCAAATTTGTGATGGCTTATTTCCCTCGCAAATGTCCTTTGCAAAATGGTTGTTTTCTTGTAATGTAAGAAAATGATAAAAATTTTGGACTTAATTGTTAATTGCAATTGTAGAGATAGTTTTTTCAGTGGAATCAGAATTATCGAAGTAACAAAATTTCAAAAACACTTTTCAAAAGTGTCTAATTGGACAATTTTTCCAAAATATTGGTTTTTCCATAATTACATCTAGGGTTAAGAGAATATATGGGTATTCATATATTTTAAGTAGTATAAGTTATTTTTTGTCACTAATTAATTAAGATTTATCTTACTATATTAATTTAAACAATGTTTAGATTTAACAAACATATGTTTATTTATATTTTAACTAGTTTTTCTTTTAATCATTGTACTAAAAATATATGTTTGTACAATAATTTTTTTTTCAAATTTTTTTTGTTAATGTGTCATGCCATGTGTCATTTTTGCCACCAAGTCAATTTATATGTTATCCATATGACTTCCACATCATCAGACTTTAATAGTTTAGTACCGTCATATAGGGTTTGTCATGATTTTGATAATTCATGAAATAAGTTTAAATTTAATATTAGTTTGTGAAGTTAAATGTATAAAGTATAAGTTTGTAAATAAAAAATTTAAAATAGATAAGTTCGTGGTGGAATTGATCGTTTTACCCTTTTACGTATATCATTCATTTTTAGCAACAAAATTATTCATATTACATTCAGTAAAAAATTTTATAACAATTTTTTTGCAAAGCTACATACTTTCATTTTCCTCTACTCTACTGAGAAAATCCCAATATAAGAAAAAGAGGCATGTAACACTTTTCTGATTAATAGCTTGGTAAAGTAAAAAATTAATCATATTAGAAAACATAGATGGAAAGAAATGATTTCCACAGAAAAATCCGTTTGAACGAGACTTTTGACAACTTTTCGATGATTTGTTTTTATCGATTCTAAATCGTTAGAAATTAAAATCATATTTAGAGTCAAAATTTCTAGATTAATTTTAGAAAAATTTCAGAGAGATATTCAGACATATTATTTTCATATAAAATTTATAACATATTCTCAATAACTGGTAAAAAAATAAAAACACTAATATTTCTATTTATAGTATCATTAAATTTAAATTCAATATGATTAATAAAATTAGGCCTGGGTATTCGAGTACTCGATCGGGTTCGGGTCGAGTTTTTTGGGTTTCGGGTTTTTAGGGTTTGCATATATAGAACCCGTTCGAGTATTATATTTTGGGTTTTCGGGTCAGATTCTATTCTTAAAAAATACCCTATTTTGGGTCGGGCTCAGTTTGGGTTCGGGGTCGGGCTCAGTTTGGGTTCGGGGTCGGGCTCGGATATCCGAAAATTTTAATTAATTTTTTATATAAAATCTTTTTAAATGTTAAAAAAAATTCTTAAAAATCATAATTTCACTAAAGTTTTAATATTTTAGTTGTTTTTGTTAATTTGATTCAAATTGATTAATATATTTAGATTTATAATTATAGTTTTGAATATTTAGGTTGATAAAAGTTTATATATAAATAACTATTTTAAAGTATATAATAATATTTCGGGTAGTTTGGGTACCCATTCGGGTTCGGGTATCCAAACTCTCATGATCTAAAACCCGTTCGAGTATTTTATTGGGTTGGGTTCTGTTCAGTTTCTCTTAATTCGGGTTGGGTTCGGGTTCAGATTTGGGTTTCGGGTAAAATACCCACGCCTAAATAAAATATTAAATTACCAACACATAACAACATTTTTTTAAAGGTTTTTTTTCTTTTACCAAAAAAAAAACATATAACAACAAATTATATGTAAAAATAAATACATCATACAAATCAAAAATATTTAACATACAAGTAAAAACTAACATAACTTTATTGATATGATTTTCTCCAAGACATGATATTCTCCCTGTAATATATGAACTTTTAAGTGTGATAAATAATTTTTTTTTAACTTGCAAAATCGCACTAACATTTATGATAAATGATGTGTTTGTTAAAGATATGATATCATCTTCATCTACTTCATATGATCTCATTTTCTATTATACTTAACCTAGTGTCTGACCAAGACTCTCTATATATTGTAATCGTTCTTGTACATGAATAATAAGCCTCATTTACACACAAATATGATATCAAAGCGGGTTTACCCCAAAGTTTTGATCTAGCGATCAAACTTATTTTTATATTTTGATTTTTAAAGATATTGAGCTTCTTTATTCATATTCATCATGAACCTATGAATTTAAGCTATCGGGTTTCATGTTATTCAAATCTATAATAGACCTCTGAATCTAAGTCTAGTACTTCTTTTATTCAAGTATATCATGTACCTATGAATCTAAGCTATAAGGTTGTGCAACTCATCCACAGGAAAATGTCTCACAACAAGATTTTTGATCTCCTCTCCTTTCCGCCAAGACCATCATCCATCATCTTTTGAGTCTCTCATGGTGACACCATGAATCAACTCGCCGACACTCGCACCAAACCACTGCCTCGTGCACGATTCATAGAACTTTGAGAGAAGATCAGAGTGACCACATCCCCTCTGTCTTGAGGGGGCATGTTAAGAATATGATATCATATGCATTTAATTTATATGATCTCCTTTCCTATTATACTTAACCTAGTGTCTCACCGAGACTTTATATATTGTAATCGTTATTGTACATAAATAGTTTTTTTTTGTCAAAAGTGAGTCGATATAGCCCAGTCTATAGCCCTAATTCCCTTTTAAACCTCAAAAACATGATACAGTGCTCTATTAATCACTGGAGTCGAACATCACTGAGAAAAACTGAGAAAAACTATAGATGTGGATATTTAACTACTTGACCAAAAATATTTTCTCGATGTATGCTGTTTTTTCTATTAGTTTTTGAATTTCATTTTTGATTCTTAGATTTTAAACCTCATGAATCAAATAACTATTTTTTTAGAAAAATCAAAATTGCCAAGAAACAGGTAGTCTAATTGGTTTGTCCATAATATAGGTTGGCACTAGGTGGTGAGTTCAAATCTCACATCTCCATTATAAATGAAATTAAAAGGGGGTTTAGGGAGTGATATTTGCGTTATTGATTGAATATTGTCGACCCAATTATTGAAATTTTTTTTAATAAATCATCAATTATTTTTTGTTATAGGTTTGAGAGTAAACATTATTTTCTTTGTGGTTTATTATAATTCTCTGTTCTTTATGTAAAATTTTCAATTTAATATCAATGTGAAAAATAAACTTTTAGTGGTTTTAGAAGTAATTGTGGAGGAGGTTTTCTCTCTCTGAGACGAATACGAAGTTTCAGTTCAAAACTCAGATCTTCGTCGCTGCCTTTTGGGTTCGGTGGCTTCCTCAGCACCGACACCGGTCTAGTTTCCTCTTGCTTCCCTTTTTTTGGGTTTCGGTTTGGGGGATTTGTGGTTGAGCTTGACTTCAGATCTATGGTGTGAGTGGCTGGGTGCTTCCTAATTTTGATGATGGTTCGTCAGTCCGGTCGATGGGTGGAGCTTGTAGGTGCCTTTCCTCTATTTTTGCCGGTGCGTTTGGTGGTTTGGCCTTCGAGTTTTCACTATCGGGTGCTAATGAATTTGGTCTTATGTTCGGTGGTGTCTGGGTTTTCTTCGGACTCTCTGTCCTAGCCTCCTTTGTCGAGATTTTTATGTATCAGCTCTTTAATACTTGGGTTTTGATCGCCCTTTCTCCTATGCCCTCTTAGGTCTATTTAATCTTTTAGATGTTGTCTTTTCAAGGTTCTGGCTTCACTTGATTGAACTTTGATTAAGTATTTTGCCTTTATGGTTCCCTTCCTCTTCTAGAATTTCTATGTCTAGTTTTTGGATGGGGCTTTGGGTTGAAAAGGTCTTTTCCCTAAAGTATTTAGGTTCATGTGTTTTGGTATCTTGATTGATTTGTGTTGCAGTTTTCGATTATCTTCTTGTTCTATGAGTTCTACTTGGTAATTAGCTTAGGTGGAGATATCTTTAACATAAGCATTTTCAAAGACAAAGACTCTTCATTTTTGGAGAAAGTCAGACTTTGTATTTCGAATTATCGCCTTTAGGTTTGAAACCCGTCTTCAGAGAGTGTTGTGCGGGAAACTCCTTTGGTAATCGTCGTAAGATTTGAATCATGGTTGTGTATGATTTTATCCTTGGATTGCCAACATTTCATCCTTATCTCGTAGTAGGATCAAAAGCATTATTTGTTCTCTATGTAGTTTATTGATGTTTTTGGATCTTTGTGTAACACCTCAAATTCAATATCAATCAGATGAAAGAAGAAAAATCAATCTGAGAAAAAATCTAACAAAGAATTATTTATATATTTGTATAAAAATTGTAAAAAATAATATCCGCTGAGGCAGAGAAGTCAAGATACGAAAGTCAAAAGCATAATCTAACGGTTGGAAATACATCAAAACCCCAGACGACGACAACACGATAACCTCCTTTTATTATTATCCAAAAAGAAAACAAAAATCATAAAACCCTAAAATAAAAAGAAAATTAAGAAAAGAAAAGAAAAAAAGAAAAAAAAAAGAATACAATTTTTATTTGTTAAGCTCTCTCTATCTAAAAAGGAATGGAACCCAACGAAAGGCACCACCACCACCACCACCAAGACCATCAGCAGCTCTCTTCTCCTTACTATCAACCTTTTCATCACAATCCCACCACCGCACTGCCCACTTCTCCCACCGGAAACTCGATTCATTCCTCCAACAATGGGAATTTGCTTTCATCAACCAACGATGGTTCTTCTTCTCTCTTCTCTGTTCCGTCTTCTGCTGTGACGGTTCCGATTGATCCGGTTAAGAGAAAGAGAGGTCGTCCTAGGAAGTATGAGACTCCTGCACAAGCCTTAGCGGCTAAGAAATTGGCATCTTCTGCGAGTAATTCGTCTGCTAGAGAACGTAGAGAGCAAGCCGCTGCTGCTGCCGCCGGAAATACGCCGTCGTCTTTTTCTAAATCTGCCTCGAGAAAATCCATTTTGGGCTCTGTTGGTGCGTTAAATTTGAAACCCTTTTCGCTTTCTTATCGAGTTGTTG
>WJSH01011017.1:13356-25071 GCA_009757365.2 Lepidium campestre | reverse complement strand
CAGACTTACTCACGAAACCACTGCCTCGGTCCCGATTCAACACACTTACAGTCAAGATTGGCCTCACCTCTGGTGCTCCATCTTGAGGGGGTGTATTAGGAAACTACAGCTATCGTATCTCCTTTCCCTCTGTCATTATTCTGAATATATACTCTTACCTTGTATAGCTCCCTATTATCGTTGTATTGCTTCTCTCTATACCTATATAGAGACTAAGCCTCTACCTAATAATATTATCGATTCATATTGATCCAATAGTCTGCACACATAGAAGATATGTATAACACGATGTGAATGATAGCAATAAAAGCTATGCTTATTTCTCATACATATACGACTCTCTTTTGTAGGAGAGATTTTAAAAATATTTTAATGAAGAATCTGTCACTTGAAGAAGTATGTGTAGAACACAGAAAAATGCAATGAAAAGAATTCCAAATACGCAAGATAATGTAAGTATCTCCCAAATCTTTACAGCTCGCCAGAGACTATAAAATTCACTATTCAAATGTGCACCAATAGGATTAAAAGCAAACTTTAAGAAGAATCCACTGAAATATCACTAATCTTATATATATCTAATCAACAAATCTGATTAGAAGTTTTTTTTTCATATTTGACCTGCTTCACAATCGAAGAAAATATTTATAAGTTTGTAAAATGTATCAAATTTATGTAATCTACAAAAAACGGAAAAAAAAAGTCTCGGAAATTACTTAAGATTAAATTAGAGTAACCTCCTTAAGACTTCTTTTGCGTCTCACTTTGTAATGATTGAATCTCTTCCTCAATCTGCTATACGACTTAGACGAAGAATAAGGTTACAGGTTTTGATCAGCGAAATTCTTAGCAGAACCGGAACATTTCAAGCCGTGGATATTCTTAGGGTATAATTCATTTAAAAGGGAGGTAAGCATTTGGTGGAGTGATTAAATATTTTACTTTTGCAGTTTTCTTGTGGGAGTTTAACTATAAAGAATTGTGTATTTTCGTGAAACGCGTGATATTGTTTAGCATTTGAAAATTTATGCTATGAATCATGTCTTATCTATTCAATTATTGACAAAAAAAAAATTATATAAAATATTTACAATTTGAATTTCTTTGGAAAATGAAAAGTGATAACCTAAAATATAATAGAAAGATAAAACGGTCAAAGTAAAAACATTAAATAGCTATTTTAGTTAAAAGATTTGATCAAAACCATTTCAAAAGAATGATTTTAAATTTATGGTTAGTGTAAGTTTAAGGCATGACAAATGATTCCGTATAGATTCCATCTAGAATAGGTTTTCTTAGTAGATTATATATGAAGTCATAATCTACTAGGAAACTCCAACAAGATAGAATTTGAATTGTTAATGCCAACAGATAAAATATTTTAAAAATTTGAAAGAGTGTATTTTTATAAAAAATTTATACTTTTCAGTTGCCATTTTGTATGCTAAATGTGCTTCCACATATTGCGACAATCAAATCTTTAAATCAAACAAAAAATAAATTTAGTTGTACTTTTAACATTGATTCTTGCAAAATTTATACTAAAAACAGTTTAATCAAACCATGCAAAAAAAATATCATCTTCTTGAATTCAACCACGACATCTATCTTATAAATTATGATAATATCATGTTAAAAACGCACACAGAGAATAAGTAAGAAAATTTTAAGACAAGAAAAGAGTCATGAGACAATTATGTTTCTTGAAAATTTGAAAATTTTTCTTTTCTTTCATGTATTCACTCGTTGGAAGCATTTGTAAAAGAGTTTTTTTTTTGTTTTTTAAATTTTGATCGTATTAGTTAGATGTGTTTTCACAAATTGTGACAATCAAATCTTTAAATTGAACAAAATTTAATACTAATTATATTTTTAACATGGATTCGTATAAATTTTGTGCAAAAGACAAGTCTTATAAAACCATGCAACAAAATCACTATTTTTGATGGTATTGATATATGTGAATATTAGCCTAGTTTTAATGTATATTTTGCATCACTTGTATTATAAGTCTTATTCATTTTAATATAGTTTTCACTTATATTTTGTTTATATGTGCTAATCTTTGATAATCCTATTGCAGAGCTTGAGTTCAGTAATAGATATAGATTAACATTTTAAATGAATGAATTAGGCAATATAAACAGACTTGAAATAGGATCCGAGTAAGTAAGAGAGAATCTTAAGAGCAAGGCTTGAGATGAAATTCCACGGTCCATGATTTGTTCTTTAGTTTGTTGTAATTTTTTTTCTTTATCTATTTAGATGTGTACAATATTTGAGAGGTTTTTTTTATGTAAAAACCACTCTTCTGTTTAATCTAATTTACTTTAATAATCTACCATAGTTAAATTCAGAGGAATAATAAATGTTTGCAGCTAAAGTGTTTAGACATAATCTAAGGTAAGAGCTGATAGAAACAGAGAAGGGAGTAATGTGGAAGAGTGAAAAACGTTGGAGACGGAATGAGGATCGACACGAGTGTAATTCTGTAAAAAAGAACGGTGATAAAATGGTTTTTTTTGAATTTTGTATGGGTTGTTTTAATCATGTAATTTAATTGGTTATTTGAGTAAAATGTAATGCTAATTTTGTTAACATGATTGTTGAGTTGTTAAGTTGTCAAACAGAAGAGAAACAAACTGTGAGTATATATATAAAAATTTAAGAAAACCTGTTTATGCTTGATTATGTTGTTTTCAGTTATAGTTGTATATATATATATAGTAGGATCAACATGATCTGATTTATAATAATCTGATTTATAATGCAAATCATATTATGGAGAGTAACATGACTATGTGTAGGGGAACTTTAGTGAAAGAAAAGTTGATAGTATTCACCAATTTGTGTGATCATTTGTAGAAGTCTTTTGAAAACAGATTTAATAACAAATTTTTTTAAAAGCTTATTGTAAATAATTTTATAAGAAAGAAGATGGTTTGTAAATTTTTAGAGTGTGATAATTTGTACTTACCCTTACAAAATCATTATTTTGAAATTCATAGTGTTTTAAAGCTTTATATTTTTAGACACCTTACCTGAAGAGGGTGGTTGCAAAGCCCATTCAATGTCTGCGAGAAAATGATGGCCGGTATAAGAAATGTAAGAAGGGTGATAATACCCGCGAAAAGTAGTGATAAAAGATTCACCAAACTTGTGTATTGAAGGAACATAGGTAGTCTTCAATGATTTTGAGTCAAACCATAAAGTTCATGTAGGAATCGGCCATACAGAAAAAGTTCGCTAAGGTTTTGGCATTTTTCCCGTTTTAAGTATTATAATATTTGAGAAATTTTTTTTGATACAATGTGCCCTAGACTAAAAATAGTTATGGATCCGCTACTATATATAATTATGGTAATCATTCATTACAATAGCTAGGAGAAATTCCGACAAACATATGTAATAACATAATCATACAATACATTTGTTTCAATTGACTTTGCTAGGACATCAGCAAATCTGTTTTGATTTCGTCTTCGATGTGTAAATCGAATATGTGATAGCTATCTAAAATTACTTAAAGTTAATAAAAGTTTCCAAGATTTCGCGTATAATCCGCACACTTGCTATTATTAGGTTGGAAAATGAAATAAAGACCAAAACATAAAAGGCCTTGAAGACCCTGCTACGGCCCAAATACTAAGTGTAGGCCTACAAAAAAGCAAAAAGACAAATTGCGTCTGCCGGGAGTCGAACCCGGGTCTATTGCTTGGAAGGCAATTATCCTAACCGTTGGACTACAGACGCATTTAATAGAATTTTCTAATAACATTTATAAAGTTTATTTCCTTTTTTTATCATTCTCTACGAACTGTTACCATTTCTTAAAATTTACTGTTAGCTTACTAAAACATGTTAGTTACTGATACTTTATGTATTATACTATTATCAAAACTTTTATAAAATACAATACAAAGTATTCATGTTTCCTTTTATATTTGTGTCTATTACGTTATAATATTAAATCATGTTTTTCTGCTCTTTACTCGCAATTTATTTGTTTGAAATTTTTATTCTTATATCCCATTATTTAAATTTGTGTATAGTGTCTCAAATTCTCAGGTTGGCTAAGGACAGTGACGGACCCCAAAATTTTTTTACCGGGTCAAAACATAAGTAAACTAAAATAATTAACAATAATGACGGTGATATAATGGTTGAAAATTTAGTTTTTGTTGTTAAGAGTTTATTGGAGTTCTCCTATAACTTTAAAAATTTATAAAAAAATTAGATACATGTACACATTTCTAATTTTATTATTTTAGTAGATTTCACATATTCAAGTCTCACAAAAATGTCATAATAAAACAAAAAAATTGAAGTTTTGCTTTGGGCAATGTCTTGCATGTCATAGTTACAATATCTGAAGGTAGAGTTTGCGACTGACAACACATAAGTTATGAAGATGGTGGCTTCCCTGGACAAGTGGCCAACCTTCTCACCATACTTTGAGGATTTCAGAAGACCCAAGATTATTTTTTTTGTTATTTCAATTAAACTTATTCTTCATGCTCTTAATCATCAAACTCATTCTTTAGCATGCCATGCTAGAGAATTAGCCTGAGACTACTCTTATATAAACACTTATCCTCCTTGATCATTTAATAATATTTTTATTGGTTGACAAAGAAAAAAATGTCTTAAGCATAAATGGTTAAACTGTTTTCTAGTGTGTAGATAAAATAGGTGAATACAGTCTAATTCATAACTTATTTCCAAACCCTTAACAATATAACTTGAGGTATCACGACTTTTTGGAATCACATAAGAAAAACAACAAATTTGATATTTAACCCTTGATCAAGACATTTCATCATTCATCTTTGCATGTTTAAAATGTTATTTGTATAACAAATTGCTTCTTGTATATTTTAATTTTTAATTCCTATAATCAAAACTTTTTCCAACAGCCTGCCGTTTTAATTACTATTATGGTAGGAGCGATTAACAACGACAAGTAGTTCCTTTTCAAAGAAAAGAAAAAAACGACATGTAGTCTGTAGCCACTAGCCACTAGCCACTACTTTAACATGAGGTTCGGATATTCCAAAACAACTAAACAAGGTTCGTAAATCAATTTTTTTTGGTTCGGTGAGCCGTTAACACACCGAACCTCTTTCCGAACCTAATTTTCAAAAACCCAGTTTCGTTAGCTTCTTCGTTTCCCTCTCAACTTTTTCCCTTTTTATCTCTCAATTTTCAAACTTTTCCTCTTTAATCCCAAAAAAGAGATTCTTCTTCTTCGTTTTTAACAAAAATGTCTCTCCTTTTAATTTTGAAACTTGAGTCTCCAATTCTTCTTGATTCATTAGTTTCAAGAATAGCTAAAGATGATGAAAAGATCTTCATTTAGGCACAAGATGAGGCAGAGTCTCTCTGATATCACTAACTCTCAATCTCAAGAGAAGCTTAATAATCTTCATGGGATCGGTTCAGAATCGAGTGAATACGTAAACCAGCTTTTGAAGGTTGCAATCTAATCCTGGGTTTCTCTAAAGTTTCTAACTTTTGATTTGATCATTGACCGAATTCGATTTGAAACAGGAGAATGCAACATTGGTTAAGCTTCTTGAGAAGAGAGAGTATCCTTTTGTTCTATTGTAGTTTCATTTTTTGGTAACTTGTTAATGCAATGGTTTCAAGAAATGAGATTAGTTTTCATTAACTATATAAAAGCAAAACAATTGAGGTAAGCAGAAATGAAATGAGGCATTTACGTGAAGGCATACATAGATTACAATTGCAAAATTGGAGTCTTGCTCAATCCAATACTCAATTCTTAGGGGTAAAGATTCGTCTGTCTTCTTTGTTTTCTTGATTGCTTCTTTGTGTTCAGAGTTCTGATTTGTTTCAATTGTTGTGCAGGAGATCAATTTGGCTAGAAACAAGGTGAAGTTAAAACCAAAACTTCTCTCTTTCTCTCGCTTTCACATGTTTTGGAGTTTGTTAAGTGTGAGATTGGATTATATTTCAGGTGAAAGCTTTGCATCATGAAGTTATTGGCAAAAATGCTTTGCTTAAGGCTAAATACTATGAACAAGAGGTTTGGTTTCATACTTATATTTTATACCAAAGATGAATGATTGTTGGTGACATTTTTTCACAATTTTGGGTCAGAAAGATGAAAAAACACAACCACCAAGAAATGTACTAACAACTGATGAAGAATCTGGGGAATCTCCTGTACGAAATAGAAGACGATTCATCAGAAGCAAATGTATATATTCCACATCATCTGTTTGCTTAGAAATTGCTATAGATATTGTCATTTAACTCTATTGTTCTTGATGGTTTCATCTGTACAGCCTTAAGAGCACCCGACAAGATTGAGGCAGATAAAGATAGATCTGAAAATAAAAGGTATTCACTTGAACCCTTAAAATTAAAGATACAAGTTTTGCTATGCTCTATGGTTTCTTGATTGTTACGTTACAGGAGGCAGTTAAGAAGAAGATCAGCGAAAGTGAGATCAGCAATTTCACCAGAAATGACTGATAATTTGTTTGAGATCGAAGATCTTCAACTTACAATGCCTAATGTCAAGTGTCAACAAGATAACTCGGTAATGGCCTCACATACTAGTAAGAAGGAAGAAGAAGAGAAAGATTTGCGAACAAGACATCTGGATTGTAAGTTCCGTCGATCACCAATCTATCGACCATTGCGTAGAGCAGCTGAGAAGATATATTCTTACAAGGAAGTTTGTCTCAGTAATAATTTGAGAAGTTCCTAATGCATTAGAGCTAAGTGTTTGTAATGTGATGGGTTTTGTAATGAGATTCTATCAATCTCTATGCATATGTACTTATTGGTACGAAAATCACTAACATATTAATCTATTTGTGCTTTTGAAATACACTAACATAGCCTTGTTGGAGTTATGTGTTACAGAGTTTGTCATTTTGTGTCTGCAATAACTTAAATGTTAAGTAACTAGTAGTGTGAGTTCTTTCTGTTTCTGTTTGCGTTTCTAAACTCTTTGTCTTCACTTATGGACCAAGCCATTTGAGTCAAATAAAATCATCAAAGTATTTTTTTTTGTCAACAATTGGATTGATAATGCCCGATTCATGACTCAAATCTATTCATAAATCTTTTATTAACTATGTGACTTCAGATTCTGTTGTGTGAGTTTTCTTATGATTAACATTTGGTATAAGAGCTATTATTTGTGAGTGGGGAAACACATCCAGAGTAGAATCTAGAATGGCAAAATCAAATAATTAAATATTAATTATTTCTTTATTGTAATTTTAGTTTATAAAAAAAAATAGAATAAAAATACTACACAAACTTTTGCATAAGAAATACATAATTATTGTTTTATTAAAATAATTTTCTTTTTAAAACATCCATTGTTGAGTTCGTTAGCATAATTGATGATTTGTTTCGGTTGTTCTTGTATGCTAAGTTATGAGATTTGTGAGACAATAACACTAAGATTTAACGATTCCTCGAATGGTTACATGTACGTTTCGTGGGAGGTACCACTATAAGAAATTAGACGTTTAGTGTCATTTATTTTATTTGTTTGCATCACTTTAATTATTACATCACTTATAAAAATGACTCTGAAAATGGTGACTCAAATAATTAGTGTCAATTTAAGCAATTGATGCAACTATTTTCATCATACTATACCGTGATGACTCGTACGGTTGCAAAAAATATAATAATAATATTATTTGTTATAAATAATATTAAATCATATATAATGTGTCATTTGTTAATAAATGACTCTATATAGTGTCATTTATTTAAATGATATAATATTACTGATGCTATAAGCATATTTTTTTGTACTCTACTTGCTCCCAGAAATCAAAGAGTACACGGGAAAATCGCCAGAGAAATTACACCAAGATAACCGAAGAATTATGAACCTAATCTCTTCTCTCTAAATATTCTCACGTCCTTATGCTTCACCTATCATAACATTATATATATAATATATACCTTAAGTGAGCACTTTTGGGCTTAACGATGGTATTGGCCCATTAAGCTAATGGACTTGGTCAATAATCAACAATCTCCACCTTTGACCATCCATTAGCCTTGTCATCACCACCAAACGCTTGTCTCTCTCCTCTCACCATGTGCTTTTCTTCGAAACTCCCTGGTTCTCCCATGAAACTTCACCAACCTTCTTCTTCACTGAAATCTTCCTATGATTTCGACTTGTTTCTCTTCTTCAGTTAGTAAGCTTCTTCAACCTCCATTTAATTTCTGTCTTGTACCTGAAACGAAAAATGGGTTTCAACTTTCTTTGATTTATTGTAGATGTCCGACATCTCAGACTCAGTGACGGCTCAAATTTTTTTGGGGCTCCGGACCAAAACATTAAAATTAAACTCAAACTTCAAAAATAATTAAATACTTTAAGTAAATAAAAAAAATTATAGACCTTTCAATCCATTTTTTTTAATAAAAAATTTGTATTAATATTGATTAAATAAATAAATTTTTTTGAAAAAAACTAAAAAAGAAAATTTGTGGGCCTTAGGCCCCGGGCGGTTGCACTGTTCACCCGTGTTCCTGAGCCGGCTCTACTCAAACTCTATTCCGAGTCATCTCCGGCGTCTCCTCTTTCAGAGTCACGGTGACTCCCATCTGCAAGCTCATATAACCTTTAAGCTCAAATTTCTTTTCCGATATGCATTTCAATTTCTCATTACCTCTAAAATGAAATGAATATCTTCTTCTCTTCTACGTCTCAGATGCTTTCTTGCATTATCTCCGACGTCTTCCGATTTCCTTACTGGCCATTGACCAACTCTAGGAACTCCACCTATTCCAAAACACCAAGGTAATCCGATTACCTTTTTCTCACTTCTAGTAGGTTAAATCATTAATATGGATCAAATTTTCATTTGCCCTTAATGAATAAAAAATTTATAACATACCCTTCACTTATTCTTCATGCACTTCATTATATAAGACAATATGTAATTCCAATTTTGTCATTCATTTAAATATTTTATTATATTTAATTATATTATCGAACTTTTTAATTAAAAAAAAAAAATATCACATTTTTCTCTTTCTTCATTGTGTTCTCTTCCAACTCACAAATATGTACAACTTGATATAATTTGGTACAACCGAGTTGATGATAATAATTTTTTTAGGTGATAAATAAATATTATATCTTTAGCATTTATATATTTTTAATGTGACTCTAATTAAAATATGAATTCTCATATATATATATATTGACCGAGTCATCCGTACGTCCGTACGGCCGTACGATTAGTGCTCATGACAAGGCCGAAACCAAAGAAGAGGCCCAAGATGTTTGGAGTGGATGAGCTTCATTAAACCTACTTGTATCTTCTTCTTCTTCATATATAATGCTTTGTAATCACTTTCTGAAAACCTAATCGAAGAACAACAATTCTTGATTCAATCTCTCTCTCTCTCTCTCTCTCTCTCTCTCTCTCTCTCTCTCTCTCAATCTAAAAACAGAGCTCCGCATTCTTTTCATCATGGTATCAGAGCGTGTTTGATTCTCTTCTCTTCTACGATTCTCTACTTCTTTTGTGTCTCATTCAACTTCTCCTTGAGATTTTGAAACTTGCCTCCGTCAACTTGCCTCCGTCCGTACATCTTCATTGTTCGTCAAATCGTGCTCTGTTTTTTCGGCAAAGCTTGCTCTGTCTCATTCAAAGCTTGGTCTGTCTTTCGGTTCCAACTTTAAAGCTTCGGGTTCTCATCTTCAGCAGTACGTCTTCAGCAGCCTTCAATCGTTCGTCTTGTTCGTCTCACTCGTCCTGACAAAGCTCGTCGTCTCGGCTACAAGGCTAAACAGGGGTTCGGCGTTTACTGTGTTCGTGTGAGACGTGGTGGTTGCAAGAGGCTACGAGAAAGTTTGCAAGTTCGTGTGAGACGTGGTGGTTGCAAGTTCCCAAGGGTTCTCATCTTCAAACTCTTTCGGTTTTTCAACTCCAAAGCTCCGGGTTCTTCAACTTCAGCTACGGGAAAGTTTCGGTCCTTCTCAACTTCTGGTTTTCGAGCTTTTCGGTGCACAAAGAGGATTTCAACTTATTCAGAGTTTTTTGGTTCAAACCATGGAAACTCACAAGCACATCCACGTTTTGGTAATTCTCAAAGGAGTTAACTACCTTCTTTGGGCAAGAACGGTGAAGACTACACTTTGCAGCCACAAAGGGTTTTGGAGCCATATGGTGAGAAGCAAACATGTTGTGCATGAGTCTCCGAGTGTTAAAGGCAAGGAAGAGGTCCTTGATGAAGACGATGAGTGGTTCCAAGTTGATCAAGTCTTGTTATCACTCATTCGCAACTCATTGGATCCTTCAATTCTTGAAGGCTATTCTTATTGTGAAACCTCTAAGGAACTATGGGACACACTCAAAAATGTCTATGGAAAAGTGTCTAATCTCACAAGGGTCTTCGAAGTCAAGAAAGCTCTCAACAACTTATCCCAAGAAGACATGGACTTCACGGAATACTTTGGGAAGTTTCGGTCTTTATGGGCCGAGCTTGACATGTTGCGACCAACCACGATGGACCCAAAGGAGATCCGGGAAAGAAGTGAACAAGATAAGGTTTTTGGTCTTCTCCTAAACCTCAACTCGGGATTCAACGACTTAGTCAAGTCAATCATTCGGGAGAGTAAGCTTTCGAGTCTTGACGAAGCTTGTGCCTTGATTCAAAAGGAACAAGGCTCGATCAGTTTTGTTGGAGGAAAAGGCAATATGGGTCTTCTCTCAGCAAACAAAGGAAGGTTTGAAGGCAACAAAGGGGAGGATCGCAAGAAGTTCTTTTGTGACCATTGCAAGAAGAGAGACCACATCAAAGAGAAATGTTGGCTCCTTCACCCTCACCTCAAGCCAACCAAGTTCAAGGAACAAAGGAGAAACGTGGTTCAAATGGCTATGGATGATCCGACAACTTCTGCGGCTTCTCCGAAGAATTCCGAGACTATGACCGCGGCCTCGTCTTCTTTCCAAGAAGACGTTCTAAAAAGGGGTGATCTTGAAGCTCTAATCAATACCCTTAAGTCTCTTAAGGACTCTAGTATCTCATTCTACTCTCATAAATCTCATAAACCATTTGTTGTTGATTCGGGAGCCTTTCATCATATGATAAGTGATTCTAGTCTTATTAACGATGTGAAACCGGCTTGTGGAAGTGTGATAATAGCTAATGGAAATAGGATATCGGTTAGTGGAATAGGGAATCTAGACATTTTTGATAAGAAATCTAAGGCTTTCTATTTACCCGAATTTACATCTAATCTTGTATCGGTTAGGAAAGCCGTTTTAGATCTTCAATGCTTTGTGAGATTTGGTCCTAATGATGTTGAATTTCAGGATATTAAAACCGGAAGCGTGCTTGGGAGAGGAATTGTCAAAGACGGACTCTATATCCTTGAAGACCCTAAGCTTCTATCCCTTATTAGTAATAGTGATTTGGTTGTGTCTAACTCGGTTGTTGGTAACTTAAGTAGTTCGGTTTGACATGCTAGACTTGGCCATCCTTATTTTCGTGCTCTTGAACTCATGTTACCTAATGTTTCATTTGACAATTTTGAGTGTGAAGCTTGTGTTCTCGGGAAACATTGCAAAACAGTTTATCCATCATACTCTTCTCTATATGACAACTGTTTTGATCTTGTTCACTCTGATGTTTGGACTTCACCTTGTGCATCTAGAGATAATCATAAGTACTTTGTCACATTCATTGATA
>WJSH01010726.1:19759-31860 GCA_009757365.2 Lepidium campestre | reverse complement strand
TGAGTGCCAAGTCAATTCGGAAAAAGTGCAATAATTTGTGGATAAGTCTTCAAACGCCAAATCGATTTGCAAAAAAGTACAATTAATATATAAATTGATAAACTATATATTGTATTTTTTTTATTTCAGACCACCACTCCCCAAAAATCCCCATTATATAATAAAGTTGTTTCATTACATTTAATATTTTTATATATGTTTTATTATCCCACTTGGAGCCACGACTGAAATAAAATGCGTTATTATTTTTTAATCTTGTTTAATCATTTCCCAACTTTGGTTTACCCAACTAAATAAACGTTAATTAGTTTTCGTTCATATTTTGTTGATAAATTTAATTTGGGTTAGTTTTTACATTTAAACAGAAAATTGAGATTATTTTTGCCATAATCCATTAAAATATCTCATAATTCTGTTCTAATGAATGAGTTTTATAATATATTTTTTTGAACCATTTCCAATAGTTTACTATATTTTTTCCTCTAAAAATAGAATTTTCCAAAGATAGAGAAAGTTTTACTCTAATAGTTTATTATATTTTCTACTCTAAATGAATATTTTAATAATATTTTCTTTTACTATTTTATTACAAATTTCTAGGATGTCTCACTACTTTTCAAATCCACATATTTTACTCATTTATATTATATAGTCAATAACAAGAATAGTAAAATCATCATTTATTTAAAATAAAATTTCATTATAGAAAAAACCAATTTAGTTAATTTTAGTAAAATTGTTAATTTAATTTTAGTAATATATCTTTTTGATCATATAATTTTGTTTAGATACAAAATAATAGTATACTGAAAATTAAATAATCATTTTGTAAAGAAAAAAGTTTACTCTAAAAATAGAGAAATAAATAAAATCCTTTAAATTTTGAGTTAAAAATAGAGTACTATTGGATACACTTTTTCTCCAAATATAAAGTTTAGAGTGAGATTTAAATGAGTGTATTGAACTATGAATTTTAAGTAATTTGGATTAAAATGATAAATCACATGTTATTCAAACATGAAATTCTAAAAATCACCTAAAATTCATTGTTATTGAACTCTGCAATGTAGACTTCACTGGAAGTCTGTACTTGAATTTGTGATTTAAAATATTTGATTTAGGTTTAGGAATATTGCAGACTTCTTGTGAAGTTTGCTAAACCGAATTGTATATTAATTAGGAATCTAATTTAATTCATTATTTAAATATAAAATTTATAAACTAATTATAATCTTAACCATGTTAATTTTACCAAAACCATATTAATTTTGCATAAAGCAATCGACTATTATCTTAAACAAATAACTAGAAATAATCAACACTAAACCAAATAAACCAATTTTGAAATTCAAATATAATTGGTTTGCATTAAACCAAAATTAACCAATTATTGTACCCAGAAGATTACCCGTCGCCCCTTCTTCTCCGGTGTAAAACTCTCTTTTCTCTCGGTCTCTCTTCGACAAGGTTAGTCGACTCTCTTTCCTCTTCTTTTTGTTCGACCCATCGTCTTCTTCTTTGTTCTTGCCGATAACCCTACTTCTTCTTTTTTATTTTCAGGTTCGACGACGCTATGAGGATTTTTAGGTAATGTTTTGGAGGATTTTTTCACAAATCACAAGAACTTCCTTAAATTCATCTAAAATCATCTGAAATCTCATAAAATCTAAATCATTCACAATCTTTTAAAATTCGCAGTTCAATACACCCTCCTTAGAGTACCATTGGAGATGTTCTTATATAATAAATGAATAGTCATTTAGACAAAATTTAAATCATTATCGTAAAGTTATTAAAGGTAAACCATCATATATTGATGTTTTTTTATCAATATTGAGCCACAACTAACTGGTCCATTAGCCAAATTTTTACATAATGATATAGGCAATAAGACTCGATTATTGGGTGTAAAAGTTTCTGCTTTTAATAGATTTACCATCTGCCACTAAATCAATGTCACTTCACAAAATTGATGTTTTAAATATAATTTTATAATATTTTATTTTCTCGTTGAATTTTATAAATATGTATTATATAGATCACTTTGTCTTCAACCATCACACAAAATATAATTTTCAACTATCATCACAAGAATTCATTTTAAATTTTTTGTCAGTTACTCAATCCATCACTTCCTCCAAAATCAAAAATTTGTGCAATATATACACATATTATAATGAAAATGAATAAATAAATAAAATAAAATATTCGTGGAATGTTTTATAGATGGTCTAGATTTCAATACAGTATATATATATTCTTAAAATTAGAAAATATATTTCTAATAACGTAAAAAAATATAGTTAAATTAATTTTTAAAATAAAATATTTTGTAAATTTGTTAACAAATATTTTAAAATTTTAATATTAAATATATTTATTGATAATTGTTATTTTGCGCTATTAGGAGGGTACAATACTAGTCTCTCTTAATTTATAAGTGACTTTCACACGCAACAAAAACATGTGTGACCAGTAACATTACATGAAGAAAAGATTTTAATAATTTATTTAAATTTTGAAACAACTTTTACTTAATGTTTTGTATGAGTGATGTCATGTAGAGACCCAATTAACTTTGACCAACCCATAATTCTTTTATAACTCCAGCTTCAAAATAAATGAGTGAATGCAGTTTACTTCTAGAAAGAAAGCAGCTAGGAAGACAATTTTACACTTTAATTTCTTTTACAGAAAACGAAAAAATCTACTTTACAATTGTTTTCACTGATCTTTTTTCCTTTTAATATTTTTCTCTAATTTCTAAAGTTCTACAACTCTTTGCTTAATTTTATCTTACAAAGGTATCCATCTGATTTGAATCAAATTGCACATTTTCTGCATATTGTAAAAATTATATACAATTAACAACCAGATAGTTTCAAATGAATGATAGTAAAATGTTGAGAATGAAAAATATGTGTAAATTTATGTAAAATTGAGTATGAATATGATTTTTAATAAATAAGTCTGTAGAATGAATTCGATGAAATTATATTTGAAAAATTGGATATAAAATAGACACCTTTTTATTTATTATAAATTTAATTTGTTGCATGGTTTTTCATAGACAAATATGTTATGATGGATATTCTATTTTTTAGATTTAATTTTTATGTTTTTCTATATGGTTATTTAATGAGATATTGTTTTCAAATATTTTGCTTGAAATTAGGTAACAACTATATCTATTTGATTTTTTTTGTTTATAGTTTAAATTTTTTTTATAGCATTAGTTTAAATTTTTTACAACTTTATAGTTATATTCTGAAAGTGGATCCTTTTTTAATAGTATTTGATTTCTATACTGAATTACTCATTTCCGTACTGATCCAAATTTAAACTATGTGAACAGACAATTTTTTTTGAAAAATAACTAATATTTTTTAATTACATACATAAATAAATATATATATATATATCAATATGTTTTAAAATACACAAATTTAATTTAACTAATAATTATTATTATTTGAATTTGTTTGTGGAAAAACTGAACTAAATATAATATGATTCTGAGTAAGAGTTTATTTTCTAGAAACTAAAAATCCAAATTCGAACCAAACCAAAATAGTTTCATCCTAAGTGGGATTTGTAACTCTTGCTTAAAGAAAATTTTCTATAAAAATATCTCCTCCTCTCCAATTTTTTAATTTTTTCTTTTTTAACTTTTACACAAAGAGGAAGAAAAGAAACCGAATTAATTTGATTCTGAATAAAATTTGTAATTCTATTCAAGAATTTAAGGTAAAGAAGTGAGAACTGAGAAGAATAGAGAAGAATAGTTAAGGAGGATATTTTTCCAAAGAAATAAGGATAGAAATTAGTGATTATTAATTTAGTTTTTTGGATAATTAATGAGAATGAAGAATATTTTGGCGGTTAGGATCATACAACTAATGACTTAGGTATCATGGATTCGATCCCTTTCTACTACAATTTGGTAAATTATGAGGGAATTTTAGCCAGTAGGCTATATAGGGTATAGATTGGTCTTATCGATCCAATTGTTGACCAAAAAAAAAAGTGTACGTTAAAAACTTTTGTAGCTCTCTGTTTTTGGTTTGTAAAAGAACTCGGGTTCTTCTCTTGGGGAGTTTCTTCTATCCCCAAATTTATTAATATAGACGACAAAAAAAGAAAGAAAGTGATACATCATCATAACATTTAATTTATTCTATTTGAATCTTTAAATTTAAGAATTTGTCAATAAATAACATTGTATCAAATAGACAAAAAATGTAAATCAAAACTTGAGAAAATAAATAATATACTCAGACCTTTCTATAAAACAAAACATTTTAGTTATTGACAAATTTTTCTTCATAATTTATTAAAAAAACATATGGATCAAATTATGACTAGAAAACAATTCTGGACCGTAAACATGGTTATGATATGAAAACGACTATGGTGCTGACAAAGTACTCTTAACAGCAAACATATCAAGATTAGGAAAATACATATATACGACAATTTATTTTAATAGGAAATTAATGACCCTACAACTATTTATAAGCACCATTAAAGATCCTATAATCATTTGTTGTTTAGTTATAATATTTTACTCACATAATTGTTAATAGTCTGCAAGATCTGAGGTTTTTAAGAAGATGATGGATTATTAAACTGAAATTACAAAGAATCCGAAGCATGGGCATAAGATTGAAGTATGTTTTCTCCAAAGACAAAATAAAAAAGAAGATGATGGATTCAGACGAAACACGTATGGTCGCTCTATATTGCAACTGAGAAGTATGATATTCTGCATCTACGTGACCTTTGTAGAATCAGACTTATAGAGTCTCTTAATAACTCTACGACCGCTTTTATACTTCTTGACTTTGCTCAATGATGCTGCCTTCGGTTACAAAGAGAATATAAGTAGAGTTTCTAGCCATCCTAAGTTACAAAGATTTTGTTGTCAAGTACCCAAATCTTGTCGTGGAGATTATGAAGGCTAGAATTTGTACTACATTTTTGTCCAAGAGTCCCGATTAAATACTAAAAGGCCTGAACAATGATTTGGCAATATAATCCAAAATATCACAATTTAATTTCTTTGATATATTGGCAGTATTTCAATATTAGAAAAAATGGCAATTCAATATTTATTGTTGTTTGCAGTAAAAGATTGTAAATAAAAATTATAAATAGAGATTACATATAACAAACATACATGCATTGATTGGTAGGCAGATTTTAGAATTTCTTGATTTTTAAAAAGTAAATAATTACTAATTTGTCAAATTTTACATACATGGGTTCCACATTGTTTTTTTTTTAATCTAATCCATGCTAATTTACAATCTTAACTATTTAAATTTCTGTTAAACATTTGATACAATTTTTATATGTAAAAAAGTATAATAGTTTTTGTAGGACCTCAATACTATGTATTTCAATGAAAACATATCACTAAATTTATTCTCATTCTTAATAATATTTATAACAAATTTATGACTAACAAATTTTTAATAATAAATTCGTAATAATATTTATTCTTAACAATTATTTTTTTTTTAATTTTAGACCAAATTGATTATTCTAATTTTAGTCCAACTTTTTGTGTTAATTTTGGCCTAATAACTTTCTTGTTTTGTGATTTAATTTAAATTTTGTCATTAATGATGTTTTTGTTTGTTCTTTGAACTAATGACATTTGGTGTAATGTTTGTTTGTCAAAAATCATTTCCATTTAATAGTATATATTTAAGTAATTAGATTTTTGTTTCTACCGTTTACGTTTACACTTCCTTCAATTTGTTCTCTATATTTTAATTCTCTTCATTCCTTTGTTTCTATTGTATTAAATTCCTCAAGTTTCATTTTGTTTGCTATCACCATAATTTACGTCCCTGATCTTATTTAATATGAGTATTTCTTTTTTGTCAACAAGTAACTATTAGATCGAATTGGAGCTGGGTGGGATTCGAACTCACCACCTAATGTCTAATTAAATCAGGGTTGAGTAAAAAAAAAATATTCATACTAAAATTCAGAATTATCAAATAATTGATAAAATAACTAAGACATGTCTTGCCAACCAACCAATTAGGCCACCTGTTTCTTGGCATTTAATATGAATAATTATCTATAAAAAAGTGCAAATAACTGGATAATTTAGTGTATTAGTGTTTCCTTTCAAATCCAAAAGTCTTGGAAAAATTATAAATTTGATGGAAATAAGAAAGCAAAAGTGTATCGATGACAAGTGGGTTAGTGGTAATATTCTCTTTACAAATCCTCTGACACTGGGGTTCGATTCATCCCCACTACAAGTGGAAGAAAAAAGAAAATTTTAGGGACTGAGCTTTGGACTATAGATCGAGCCTTGTCGATCTAATTGTTTAAGGAAAAAAATGTTTTGAAAGAATTATTATTAAACTCATGAAAATAAAATAAATGTTTCCTAATTTCCTAAAGTAAGATAAGCATAAATATAAATAATATATTTAGAGATAAATGTAAATTTCCAAAACCAAGATATTGACAATCTATAATATTTCCATATTGAATCTTGATCTTTAGATTTGGGTCGATCTAATCCGTCTCCCAACAGAAAAAGGAAATTGACCGTCTAAACTCTCTATATAAACTCCACAATCGATGGTCAAATCAAAACCTAAGTAAACTTAAGAGAATGGCAACAAACAAAGAGCTTTTCGTATGTGGATTTGCAAAGTTGTTGGAAGAACAACAACATGTCGATGTACAACTAAAGGCAAAAGACAGTGATGAGTTGGGTAAATCTATTTTTGCCCATAAGGTTATTCTGGTATGTTATTTCTTCTCTTATATCTTTATTTCGTCATTATTTGATATATGTTTAATTAGCTATAATATTTTACTTTGATATATGTTGATAGTCTGCAAGATCTGAGGTTTTTAAGATGATGATGGATTCAGACGAGATCAAGACTTCTGCTAAGCTAGAGACAATCACTTTCTCTGAACTGAAACACACAGCGTTAGAGGCTTTAGTTGAGTTCATCTACAGTGACGGCTCTAAACTCTCAACGAATGGGAAGATCCACATTCCGACGCTCTATATTGCAGCCGACAAGTATGAGATTCCGCATCTACGTGACCTCTGTAGAATCACAATTATAGAGGGCTGTCGTAGGGACTTAACTTTTGCTTTTATCACTTTTAACTTTGCCCAAAACCCTTTCGACAAAGCCCTCAATGATGCTACCTTCGGTTTTATCAAAGAAAATATAAGTACAGCTTATAGCCATCCTATGTTCAAAGATTTTGTTGTCAATCACCCAGATCATGTCATAGAGATTATGAAGGCTCTATGTGACAATCCAGTTGGCTTGAATTGTATACGTAAAAAGATAATATCATGAGACTCCATGAAACATTTAATCCATTTTTCACAATCTATTCTGAAACATTAAGTTGTATTCTCTCATCTTCTTCTACCGTTGTATCTCGTATTCTGAATATCATCACCATTACTTGAAAATTGAATTTCTGATGCAGTTCTCTTCCAAGTATAGTATTTTTTACTCCAAAATTTTGATCGAAGTCTAGTCCTTTCAAAATGTTTGCTAGGCGTCTTCCGGTTGAGTGTTATCGACTTTGTTATTTCCCATATGAATTGCAGGATCCTTTTAACTGTTCAAAAATCTAGTTCTTTATATGTGAGGTAGACGCTATTCGTTATAGGATATTTAGTCTATTATGTTATTATGTTGGCATGTGGTGACTTTAGTTTTTGGGTGTATGAGATTAGTTTTGTAACGAGTCTTTATTATTCAATCACCAACAAACATAAAAACAGGTCAGCGAATATTAATATATATATTTAAGTAATTAAAAAATTTGCCGACCAACAAAAAAGTAATTATAAAATTTATTTTTTTCGTCTGATTTAATTAAAAATACAAAGGTAGAATACATAGATAAAATACAATGATGAAATACTAGAGCCGACGGAAAACATCTATATCCCCGGAGACTAACATCCAAAAGAAATGAGCTTTTGAAGTAAGAAAATCCAACCATAAAAGAAAAGGTACAATGATTAAGGATAGACAACATGAATAAATTACCCAGAGAGTCCGATGAACGAAGTCACCACAAAGCTGTATGAAGCGGAAGTAAATGATAAGGATACCGTTTACGTTTACACTTCCTTCAATTTGTTCTCTATATTAAACTCCTCAAGTTTCATTTTGTTCATTATCACCATAGGTCACGTCCCTAATCTTATTTAATATGAGTAATTAATAATTATCTATAGAAAACTGCAAATAATTAGTGTATTATTGTTTCCTTTCAAATGCAAGAGTCTTGGGAAAATGATAAATTTGATTAGAATAAGAAGCTAAAAGTGTTTAGAAATAATTATTATTAGACTATCATGAAAATAAAGTTACAACTTACATCAAATTTATATAGAAATAGAAGATAGACCTAATTTCCTAAAGTAAGATAAACATTAATATAAATAATATATTTAGAGATAAATGTAAATTTTCAAAACTAAGATATTGACAAATCTATTGAATCTTGATCCTTAGATTTGGGTCGATCTCATCCATCTCCCAATAGAAAAGGAAATCAAAAGAGTAAGTTTGACCGTCTAAAATCTCTATATAACTCCACAATCGATGATCAAATCAAAACCTAAATAAACTTAAGAGAATGGCAACAAACAAAGAGTTCGATGTACAGCCAAAGGCAAAAGACAGTGATGAGTTGGGTAAATCTATTTTAGCCCATAAGCGTCGTCTGGTCTGTTACTTCTTCCCTTGTCTCTTTGTTTCGTCATTATTTGTTATATGTTTAATTAGCTATAATATTTTACTTTGATATATGTTAATAGTCTGCAAAATCTGAGGTACTTAAGGAGATGATGGATTCAGACGAGTTCAATGCTTCTACTAAGCTAGAGACAATCACTTTCTCTGAACTGGAACACAAAGAGTTAGAGGCTTGAGTTGAGTTCATCAACAGTGACGGCTCTATACTCTCTGAGAATGGGAAGGAACACGTTTGTCAGCTCTATATTGCAGCCGACAACTTTGAGATTCCGCATCTACGTGACCTCTGTAGAATCTATCTTATAGAAATTCTTAATGATCAAAGGCATTCTACCAATTTAAGCTTTCTCAACTCTCATCTCGCTTTTGTCCTTCTTGACCTTGCCCAAATCCCTTTCGACAAAGCCCTCCATGATGCTGCCTTCGGTTATATCAAAGAAAATATAAGTACAGCTTCTAGGCATTTTAAGGTCAAGGATTTTGTTGTCAAGTACCCAAATCTTGCCGTGGAGATTATTGATGAGACTATGAAGTATGTTCGTATTTCATTTATTTCTGTTATTTGTTTCAGACTTGTAATGAACAAAGAACACTCTCCCATGATTAGGAGTTAAGACTCCTCTTGTTTCTTCTTCTATTTAAAGCAATGAAAAGCCAAAAATGAGGCAATGTTAAATTGTCCAAAAAAACTGTGTTCAAATTCTATATGAGTAGCTTGTTTGATCAACAATTGAGAGTTCTCATAATTAGGACCTATCAATTATGAAGGCTAGAATTTGTACTACATGTGGCCAAAATTGTCAATTCTGTTTAAAGATCTAAACAATGATTTGGAAATATAATTCAAGAACTATTTCTCTTTTATTTCTTTCAACTTTTCCTTATCACAATCAAGTTATTTTCGTTTGTTTAATCTTTTGCTCTCTTTTTTTATACTAGAGGTTATACCGGATTATACGCATACAACAAACACATTAAAATTTATAATCCTCTCCTATCTAGGAAGAGCATCGTTTGTTATTTGCTTCAGACTTTTATTATTGAAATATCGGAAAGCTTTTGCTTAATCCTTTAGATTGAAAGCATCGAATTCTTTTAATCTATTAAGAAGAACCTGCTCTGCTTTGGGTATTTTTAGAATTAACAAAACAAAGGTTATTATTGTGTTCTTCGATTCCATCAATATGTGAGTCAAATTTATTGTTTTTTGTATGGAAGTTTCTCGTATTGTCCAAATAGTATCAATGTCTAGGTCAATTCTACCATAGCAAAAAAGAAAAGAGTTAGTTCAGCCACCTTCTTTGTACTTAATATAATGCAATGTCATGCCCTTTTATTATTTTGCAGGTGTTGCTTTCTTAAAGAATGCTGCTGAACGAACCTATGATGCAGTTATAGTCGATTCATTAGACCCGATTAAACCCTTCTTTGAGTCAGTGAATAGAGCTCTTCGTCCTCGTGGAATTGCGTGCATACAGGCTGAAAGCTTGTGGCTCCACATGAACATCATCGAAGAGATTGTTTCCAATTGCCATGAAATCTTTAAAGGATCTGTAAAGTACGCTTGGACTAGCATTCCAACTTACCCAAGGTCTTTGAAATTGATCTTGAAAGCATTTTGCTTTCTTCCGCGTTGATTTGAAGAAACTAAATACAAATGTGATATGTCAACTCGTTGAGCTATTCTCAATCTGGTGGTTTAGATGACTTAGTTATTGGTTTTGCCATCAAGAGTTCGACTCTTTCTAACCGTGGAAGATTAAAAAAATGTTTAATGTGTGAGTTTTGGATTATGGATTGGATTTTGTAGACCCAATTATTAAAGTAAACGGTTTGTAAGCTGATTTGATTTGATATTTAATAATAATAATATTTAACAATTATTATATTTAAATTAAGTGAAGCAAAAAAAACTTTAAAATAAGTGAAACATTAAATTAAACAAAAAGTAAATAAATTAAAACTAGTGTGAATTCTCCCAGAGAATTCAGTCGAGACACGAGATCTGTTCATCTTCTCTGACGCTGGTGGTGGCTATGTTCCTTTTTATTCCTTTTTCACCGTTCTTCTTGGATCATTCCTCCTTTTCTCTGCGAGAGACCCTTGACATCTTGCTCTCGGAGAAACATTTGCTCGGTGTCATGGTGACCCTAGCTTTTTCAGCGGCGTCAAGCCGTGATCCATTTCTGGCGATGCTACCTTTTGGATTCTTTGGAATCCAACCTTTTCTGGTGGAGTTTCTTCGTCGAGATCTACCTCTCCATCTTCCATCTTCTATCGAATGAGTCTCTTTGCTTAGAGCCTCCTTCCCACCATCTTCACCACCGTGTTTGAAGTTGAGGGACTCTCATGGCGTACTTTCTTATCCTGCCAACGATATACCTTTGCATCTTCGACGAATTTGTAGCGGTGTAGTCCTTTTCCGGCGAGATTCCGGCGTTGACAGCTGCTCCCTTGGCGACGCTATCTCCACCTTTTTTGATGGACTATGGATTAAGGTTTTCTCAAATTGGTATAGTAGACCTTTTTTTTGGGTTTCAACTTTATTAAGGTATTGGTTTATGTTTCTTCTAATAAGCTCAATAGATTTATTTTTTGAGGACAAACATTTTCTATTGGGCCTCAGAATGAATTTTAATAGATGTCCACTAGTTTTAAGACTCCAAGTTTTCATAAAGATTAGTAATGGGTCTCCAAATGGGGCTTCAATTTTCTTAAGGTTTTATATTATTTTCTCTCTATAAACCCATTAGATATGTCTTTTGAGGACACACATTGGCCTTAGGTTGAATTTTAATAAATATCTTTTAGTTTTAAGACTCCAAATTACGTTTAAATATTATTGGTTGTGTTTAAACCTTAGAACCTACTCCTTATGGGAGAAATCGATTCTTTAATCCCCTCCATTGTGGAGGATGTTTCTCAAAGCTCGATTTTCATGCGTGAAAGAGTACCCCTGTTTGTTCGACTACCGATCATGGCGATCGAACTCGGATTAGTTCAAGATCTGTCTCAGATTCAAGAACGTTTATCCAAATTCTATCCAAGATCTCCGCTATGTTTGAGGTTCTCTACCTGGATGTGCTTTTATTATATGTATTTTCTTATGTTGACCATTGTTAGGTCTCACTTTCAATATTATCAGTATGATGTATTCAAAACTTTTGTTAATTAATGGAAGAAGTTGAGTGACAAAAAAAGTGAAAACATTAAATTTTACTGCCAAATTCTCAAAATTTTATGAAAGCAGTATCTTTGGTGGATCCGACCGGTAGACCGGATCTAGACCAATGACATATTTTTTTGGGTTTTACTAGTTATTAG
>WJSH01010608.1:6400-18132 GCA_009757365.2 Lepidium campestre | reverse complement strand
AATTTAGAATTTAAAATCGGATCTTGCACATTTAAAATAAAACCAAGATACGAAAATATAATATGAAAAGTGTATTTTTGTTAAATATTTTTTCACTACTTCGATTTTAGTTACTCACATATTTCCGTGTAATAAAATTTAGAGTTTATGTTATGGATAAAGTTTTGTCGATATAGTTCACAAAAAAACTTATATATAAATATATAAAATATTTAGAATCGTTTTGTAGTTAAGGTTCCATGCTAACATCAAATATTAACCTAAAAACATGCATTATACTTAAAAACATCACAAATGTTCACTAAAACAAAATATCGAAGTTAAAAAAAAAACTAAATATTCAATTGCATATAAAAGTTGATGCTAAAGTATGCAATTCTCCTTTTACACCTATGAAATTGGTCATTTGTTACGAGTCTATCTAACCTTCATTGGCACATGAGATGATTTAATTATATAATTTTTTGTTGGGCAAAATAAAAGAAAATAAATTATATAGTTTTCATAACCGTTATAAAAAATATTGTAGATTATAATAGCTAATTGCTTTTAGTTTTTGTTAATAGTGATTTTCTAATAATCATATCTAAAGATGTGAGACCGGTCGAATACAAGTGGGTATTCGTTAGGAAACAAAATGAGAAAAATGAGATTGTGAGATACAAAGCTCGGCTTGTAGCTCAAGGTTTTTCTCAAAGACCCGAGATTGATTATAAGGAAACATATTCTCCTGTTATGGATGAGATTACATTCAGATTTCTGATGAGTTTAGAAGCTATTGAAAATCTTGAGATACGACTTATGGATGTCGTTACTGCATACTTATATGGGTCATTAGATACACATATCTATATGAGGATTCCTGATGGATTCAAAATGCCAGAAACATCGACATCTAAACCCAAAGAGTTATATGCAATAAAGTTGCAAAGATCATTATATGGGTTGAAGCAATCTGGACAAATGTGGTATAATCGCCTCAGTGATCATCTGATAAAAGAATGATATGTAAACAATCTTATATGCCCATGTGTTTTCATCAGGAAAACAACAACCAGATTTGTGATAATTGTGGTATATGTGGATGATCTGAATATGATTGGAACCTAAGATGAAATACAAAAGGCAGCAGAATATTGGAAGGGAGAATTAGAGATGAAAGATCTCGGACAAAGTATTGTCTTGGCCTATAAATAGAGCATTCTGAAAAAGACATATTTTTACACCAATCCACATACATCAAGAGAGTGTTGAAACGATTTAACATAGACAAAACAACTCCTCTCAGTACCCCAGTGGTAGTTAGGTTTCTTAACATTGAGAGTGATCCTTTTCGACCTCCGGAAGATACTGAAGAAATATTTGGTCAAGAAGTACCATATCTAAGTGCAAATAGAGCACTTATGTATCTTGCAAACTGCACAAGACCTGATATATCATTTGCAGTTAACATCTAGGACATATTTAGTTCGTCTCCTACGCGAAGACATTGGAACGGAATCAAGCATGTTTTTCGCTATCTCCAAGGGACGACAAATTTAGAGTTATTTAATTCTAAAGATTCAGATGGCTAAATGATTGGTTTTGCAGATGCAAGATACTTATCAGATCCACACAAAGGTCGATCGCAAACATGATATGTGTTTACTATTGGAGGGACTGCTATATCATGGTGTTCTCAAAAGCAGACACTTGTAGCCACATCTTCAAATCATGTGGAAATCATTGCACTCCATGAAGCGAGTAAAGAATGTGTATGGCTAAGATCAATAAGTCAACACATTTGATCCAGCAGTGAAATTCAAGTAAACATAGAGCCAATCATACTATATGAAGACAACACAACATGTGTTGCACATAAAAAAGATGGATATATCAAAAGTGATAGAACCAAACACATTCATCTGAAGTTCTTCTCCTACACTAAAGAGCTCGAGAAGAATAAAGAGATTGAAGTGAGATATGTCCAATCCACTATTAATGCTGTAGATCTCTTAACAAAGTCGCTACCCACCACTTTGTTCAAGAAACATATCCACAATATCAGAATGTGACATCTACGAGAAGTATAAAGATGCAGTCTTCATCATTCCAGGGGGAGTTTGCGTCATTGCACTCTTTTTCCCTTTCTATGGTTTTTTCCATTAGGTTTTCCTAAAAAGGTTTTTAACGAGGCAACAAAATACAATAAAGACATAACATAAGAAACAGTAGTGACAATGGTGTCCAAAGGGGAGTGTTATGACATATACACCTATACCACTAATCTTCTTCACTTATTAGACACATGTATGTGTGATTGTTCACATAATATTGATAGTTTATCAATATGTGTCGATCATTTATAATATATGTAGACCTCATGTTAACTACTATATACACTACAAGAAAATAACTGATTTGGGACTGCACAATCAGTCTCAAATTAGTCGCAAATTGATAAAGTGCTACTGATGTGCGACTAAAAACATCAGTCGCAAAGTCTCAGTCGCAAATTATTTAAGTCACACTTCAGTCGCTAATTTGCGACTGATTGTGCAACTCATTTAACTGTCTCAATTTACGACTGATTTTGTAACTGATATCGTAGTCTCAAATTACGACTAATTTGCTACTGCGTTGTGTAGTCACAACGTCTTAGACACACTTTAGTCGCAAAGAATTGGGACCAACTTGAGACTTATTTTCAGTCGCACATTGAGACTAATGTCGATGAGGTGAATCAGTCACAAATTGAGATTGAATAAACAGTAGCGAATCAGTCGCAAATTGAGACTGAATATATAGTAGAGAATCAGTAGCAAATTGAGACTGACTATATAGTGGCAATTCAGTCGCAGATCAAGGCAATCGCACATCAGTCTCAATCGAAATCAGTCTCAATCGAAATCAGTCTCAAATCAGTCGCCGTTCTAATATTTTTTTATATATAATAATAATAATAATAATTTACTTATTTAATAATAATAATAATGATAAATTAAATAATAAATCAATAAATTATATAAAAATATTTTATCAAAAACAAAAAAAAAACTGTTTAAAGTAGAAAATTAAATAAAAGCGGATGCGGATACAGAAAATTAGATAAAGATAATCAGAAGTTTCCAGATGCGGGATAGTTCTCGGGTGCGGGATACTCTTCGGGAGGATAGGGGAACGGCTCTGGGAATTGTCCGGAAGGTCTTGAACCATCGGGAGGTGTAGGAGCCATAGTAGGCAAGTCAAGGAATGTTGGGTCTTTCTGCTTCATGTACCATAAAAACATCGTGTTCTGCTCCTAGAGTAGTGTCATTCGTTGCTCCATTTGTTGTTTGTAGTTCTCCATCGGTTGGTTCTGCTCTTCGAACTTCTTCTTGAAGTCGGTGATAGTATCTATGACAGAAGAAGACCCGGCGATCACCTTGTTCTTTGAAGAACCGTACTTATTGGCGAGAATTTTAAGTCTATACTGGTTGTCTCTGCGGTCAGGCTCAGTAGACTGAAAAAATAAAATTATTGTTAGAAATTAGTTATAAATTATTAGAAAAAGTAATAAACAATTGAATCAAATACCTTAAGAAAAATCTCGTCTTTCTCCTCCTGAGTAAGCTCTCGAGCCTGAGAAGCACCATCAGACATATCGGTGTTACTGTCCATCTGTGACATCCTCTCGCTCAGACTCTGCTTATATGATTTGTGAATCTTCTTGGCCTTCAAATCCACATAACTCTAGTCAGATTTTCTCGTATGAGTCTTCACGAATACTTTAGTAATCCCAGCAGGTCGTTGGTGTTCTTTTTCCTGCAAAACCTAAAATATATTAGAAGAAGAAAAAAATACTTACAATATCTTTCTGAACACGATAGAATGTCTTCTGTTCCGCGACATGCTTGTGCGGTCCAAGGCCGTCACAGTCAGAATAGTGAGCTTTGCGAGTAATCTCGCTCTTTTTATGCGCCTCTTGTGTGTCTAAGTGTTGAACCAGTTGTTGTCATACGTGTTCCTCCATGAATGAGGGACATTTCCCGCCCTTCTTAACCTGTCTCACTATTCCCTTCATCCTATTGACACAAACTCTCTTGAACTCTATTCGCACGGCCTCTGTATTGATGTGATGCCAGTGATATGTTTGTTACAAAAATCAAACCATATAATTTAATGTTAGTTAAGAATGAATATGTAAATTGAAAACAAAATGATCTAAAAAATATTACCGCGAATTAGATGAAATAAGCCTCTCGGACTTCTGGAGGTGTTTTAGTCCAACTAAGCCACAACCCTTATACTTTCAAGATGTTAGAAATCTTCTTTGATAATTCGCCGTTCTCGTCCCGATCAAACCTATAAAATTAATAATAAAAATTTAAAAAATCATTTACATTCAAAAAAATTCACAAAAAATCATATAAAACATTAAAAATTATAAAAAATCATAAAATCCATAAATATTCACAATATTTCATAAAACTTCTCAAATCCTTTTTTAAATTCATAATATTTTATGTAAATCCACATAAATTATAAAAAATCATAAATTCCAAAAATTTCACAATATTTAAAAAAAATCACAAATCTTTTTTTAAAATTCATAATATTTCATAAAATTCAATATCTTTCATACAAAATTATAAAAAATCATAAAATCCATAAAAATTCACATTATTTCATAAAATTCACAAATCCTTTTTTTTAATTCATAATATTTTATATAAATCAATATAAATTATAAAAATTCATAAAAATTCCTCAAAATTCACAATATTTAAAAACAATCACAAATATTTTTTTTAAATTCATAATATTTCATAAAAAATCAAATTCTTTCATAAAAAATCATAAAATCCATAAAAATTCAAAATATTCATAAAAAATCACAAAACTTCATATAAATTCTAAATATTTCACTAAAATTCATAACAATTCTAAATATAAACAATAAATTCAACAATAATCAAATAGCTATTTAAAATTCCAAATCAACCAAATAATAATTCCATCAACCTAACATATAATTTCACCTATTCCTATCATATAAATTATTAAAAATCTAATTAAAAAAAAATTTGGAATTGGAAAAATTCATTCCAAAGAGTTCCTTCTTTAGGATAAGAATCCAAGATTGGTAGTTGGGCTCTAGTAGGATCTAGAATCAAATCTTCAAGAGTAATTTGTTGAGGTTGTTGATGAGAAGAAAAAGCTTCATCTATGTTTGGCTCTTGAGAAAAATGGGGATTTATAGTTGGGGGAACATAGGAACCGCCGCCGTAGTACACCGGAAGCCTCGCCGTCGTCACCGGCGTGGTGGAAATTGCTGGTGATGGTGTTCTCTCTCCACTCTCACGCCTAGATCCTCTTCCTTGTGAAAAACCTCCTCTCCCATATCTAGATCTTCTAGAGGACATGTTGATTTTGTGAAAAATAGAGAGAATTTGTGAGAAATTGAGAGAAAAACTGATGAAATCAAATGAAAAGAAGAAGAGGAGTTGTGGAGGAAGATGTGTCGATTGTTATTATTGAGATCTGCGACTGCGACTTCAGTTGCAGTTCAGTCGCAACTTACGTTGCAGTCGCAGATCAGTCGCAACCCAAATTTATGCGATTTATTTAATTTTGGCAAAATTTTTGGAGGGATGACCTCACTCGCAGATCAGTCACACATTTGCAACTGATCTGCGACTGATAATAGCAGTCGCAACATTAATGAGTAAAAAAAAACCCGCGTATGCGGGGATTTGAAGGGTGGTCTCCAAATCAATTTCATAGTGTGGTAGCCACTGGATTACTAAACTCTTTCGAGAAAATTATACAAGAACAAATAAATATACCTTAAGTTATTATGTTCTGGTTATTTGTCCCGTAAAAGACGGAAAACAAAATGTCAAAATGTCTGTAATGCAAAAATGAATAAAAATTACAACTCGAATAAAACAATGGGATAAACACTTAAAAATTGTTTGTAAGAAACAAAAGAATTATATTTCATTGTAGTTATAGGAATTAGAAACCGACATACATAAATGTTTAAAGTTATGATTATATATTCAATGTATATATGATATATTTTGTTTAATTATATATTTTTCTTTTAAATATGCTAGTATAATATACAAATATCGTTTAGCAAAGATTGTAGATGATTTGGAATTTTTCAATCGCTGAGAGGCGTATATTTTATATATTAAGTCGCATATCAGTAGCAAATTCTGCGACTAATCTGTGACTGATAGGCAAAATTACAGTTCAATCGCATATCAGTAGCAAATTTTGTGACTGATCTACGATTGAAAGTGAAAATTACGATTCAGTCGCAGATCAGTAGCAAATTCTGTGATTGATCTGCGATTAAAAGTGAAAATTATGATTCAGTCGCAGATCAGTAGCAAATTCTGCGACTGATCTGCGACTGAATTGTAATTTTTACGATCAGTCGCAGATCAGTCGCAGAATTTCTCTATTGATTTGCGACTGAATATATAAAATATAGAGAAAATTTAATGTTTGTAAGTATATAAAAACATTTATATGTTAATTAAGAAATCTACGAATACTATGAATCTAATATCCTTTGAAATATTTAAAATATAACATTTAAAACCAAAATTATGTAGTGAAAGCAAATTACATATAAATGACATATGTTTTACAAACATATTTTGATACTTCAATATATATGTGATATATTTTGAAAATCATGTAAACTATTCAAAGATATCATTAGTATTGATTAGAAACATCAATAAACAATGTAATGTGATGATTCCTAATGTCTCAATAGATTAAGATTGAGAAATGTCAAAATTTGTTATAATTTAGTCGCAGATCAGTCGCAAAATTGCGACTGATTTGTGACTGATGTTATATTTCTAACAATTAGTCGCAGATCAGTCGTAAAATTTGCAACTGATATTAATTTTTATAGCTTGGTAGCCACTCAGCTACTTCACTCTTTCAGTATTATTGTACAAGAAGAAATATATATACTTTAATAACTTATGTTCAGGTTATTTTTAGCATAAAATATATGGAAAACAAATTCTCTCTAATTTTAATATCATATTGTTCTTAAACATACTAGATGAATACATTAAAAATAAATATTAAAATATCGTTCTTGTCTTCATCGATCTCGTCGTCATCTGAGGAGGACATATTAATCTGAAATTCGTCTTCCGCTTCAGCATCTCTGTTGTCATCATCAATTTCTTCACCCTTATGCGTTTCAACAGCCAAATTTTCTATTGTGATATCTTCCACCATTGTCATCAACATCGTTATCTTATTGCAACAAATGCGGTTCTTTATTTCGGTAGTTTCCTAAAATATTCGCTCTTGGATTGACTTTACAAACATTCAATCACAAATGTCTTGGTTGAGTTGTATATGGATATGGAATATAACTACCTTGATCTGTTTGTGATGCTGCATAAAAAATTTAAGTAATTATACACTCAATAGATTAAAATTACTTATTTTAACTAATTAATAAGTGAATTATTATTGTGCATACCTAGGATAAATGGTTCATTATTAGGATATTTTCCTTTCGCTAGAACGTCTACACCATCGCCAATGTTCCTTCTAGTTCATTTCCCAATAGTATGATCATACCATTCACATTTGAAAAACGTTATTTTCAGATTAACCAATCCTGAGTACTGAAACCAAATAATATTTATTAAATTCCCGTAAAAATTAGCTTCATCATATGCATCTAAATAATTGCCCCCCCTCACACATACGCCATAATTACACATTTTTCTTCTGTATCTGTGTTTTTTTGTATAAAACAGATATCCTCGAGTATAGTACATGGGCCAAATTGTCACATTCTTATCAAGCCCTTGAACTATTCTCGAACCCATGTTGGCCAAGTGATTGCAAGATTTGGTAAGCTAATCTATAAAATTGATTTATGAAAATATAATTAATAAATATTACATCCATAAGATCAACGAATTATAATTAATATATTAATACATACATAATTTTTAACCCAAGTAGAAAATTCTACATCTTTTTCTACATAACTTCCTCATATGATAATTCTGGTTCACAATGGTAAATAAAGTCTTCACACAAACTGCATATATATACCTAAAAAATATTAAATCACATTTTAAATTTCATATATATATATAGATATACATACATGATCACTGAAACATTACTTATTTATTATCTCTCTAGTAGACGAAAATAGTCACAATTTCGCAATATATAAGAATGTGCAGAAGAGTAATCTGTATCGGATATCCACATTTGTTTACTTTTGCCACTTGGACAACCTACATGAGTAAATATATCAGGTATTCCTTGAACAGGATATACCGGAACTTCACCTTCATCATATCTCGTAGCCCTTGAGAAAATAATAAAGTTTATTTTATAATATATAATGTACAATACATATATTAAATAATTAATTTAATTACTTACCTTGTTTTCGTGCGTACATGCGCATGCAAATAATACTCTGTGAAGTAAGATATCTTATCGTTCAAGTATGCTTGTACAACCGATCCAGCCGCATATCTTTTATTCTTCGCTCTACTTTTTAACTTCTTAAAAAATATCTCAAATGGATACATCCATCGATACTGCACAGGGCCACCGAGTTCAGCTTCATATGGTAGATGCACATGTAAATGTTCCATCACATCAAAAACAGCGGGTGGGAATATCTTCTCCAAATTACAAAGTATTAGAACTATGTTTTTCTTCAGAATTTGAACACGACTTTCCTGCAAAGTTCTACTGCACAAATCGCGGAAAAATCCTCCAAGTGCTATAAAACATATACATGATCAGGTTAATTCATTTAATATAAATATTTAAGAAGTATACATATGTATCTAGTTTTTTGTATAATTAAATACCTAATAGAGCAAGATGTACGTTTCGTGGTAAGAGTTTAGCAAAGATGAATAGAAATAATCGTTCCATAAATACATGACAGTCATGACTCTTCATCCCAAAAAATTTTCCTTCATCTATATTTGCACAACTCGCTAAATCTGCCGCATACCCATCTGAAAATTTAATATCATGTTTAATACATGATAATAAACGTCCTTTTGATATCTCACATAGTCTGAATATAAGAACATGAGCTCTTCCACGGCTATCAAGATGTAACTCTTTTCGCGAACAAAATTTTGCAATATCCAATCTTGCCTGAACTGTGTCTTTTGATTTATCTCTAACGTTCATAATGATATTCAAGAAGTTATCTAAAACATTCTTCTCAATGTGGATCACATCAAGACAATGTCGTACACTAAGATCTTTCCAATATCGTAATTCCCAAAATATGTTTTTTTTGTGCCAATTATGTCATTTCCCATATCCCTCTTTCTTTAGATCATGTCTGTTTCCACCACAAACAAATATTTTTGGTGAATTTGATTTCTCTTATTCGTTGGTGGTACGCTTCATCCCCGTTCAATGTTAGAGGTGGCTGCTGATTTATAGCATCTTTTTCTCTCAAGAAAATTTCTCTTATTTCATCTTAAAGGATGATCTTGAGGAAGAAACCTTATGTGACAATCAAACCAACACGTTTTCCGTCCATTTGGTAATTAAAATGCTTTTGAATCATCCATGCATATTGGACAAGCTAATCGTCCATGTGTCGTCCACACTGATAATATTTCGTATACGGGAAAATCACTTATCGTCCACATCTAAACTGCTTTTACATTGAAATTTTGATTTCTAAATTTATCATACGCCTCAACTTCAGTACTCCATAACTCTTTTAACTCATCAATCAAAGGTCGAAGGAATATATCAAGACTTGCTCGTGGATGATTTGGACCGGAATTCAAAATCGTAAGCCACAAGTACTCTTCTTTCATACACGTTCCTAGAGGTAAATTATATGGAGTCGTGATCACAGGCCACAACGAGTGATTATGAGACATTCCAAAAGGATTGAACCCATCTATGCATAATGCAAGACATACATTTCGAGGTTCATTGGCAAATCTAGGGTGCAACTGCTAAAAATTCTTCCACTCCACTGCATCAGATGGATGAGACATCTCTCCTTCATTTGATTCATGTGTTGCATACCATGTCATCGCCTCAGCATTCTTCTCGCTCTGATACAACCTTTTTATTATATCAGCGATAGGTAAATACCACATACAACTGAATGGTATTTTGGTTCTTTCGTCACTCTCCTTATATATTTGTTGCTCCGCAAAATTTACTCTTATCCTATTTTTCGTCTTCTTTCTAAAAGATCATACAATTATGCATACATACATCAATTGTATAATACGGGAGCCCTAACTTTCACATCAATTTCTCGGTTTTATAATGCGATGCAGTGGACTAATTATTCTCGGGTAGATATTCTATAAAGAGTTCTGCCCAAGAGTCCATACATCGTTCAGGAAGATTAGAATCTGTTTTAAGATTCATGAATCGAGATGCTAATGATAATTGTGAATGCCCTTCTTGACACCCATCATATAGCGGATTCTTAGCAGCTTCTAACATATCATAAACGTTTTGTGCCTCACTATTACATGCTTCGGTATTTTGATAATGTCTATGAACAAGTACTTCATCGTAATTCGTGTAATTATGCTCACCAGAAAATGCATCATTTACCATCCCTACATATGTCTCTTCTACATGATAAACTTCTTCTTGATTATTATCCATTCTATTGTGACTAGTGTTATGATGACTACTACTACTGCCTAGATCCACATTCAGCTCCTCACCGTGCATATACCAAACATAGTAGTGAGGCAAAAAACCTCTACTAAATAAATGGTTTACTATTTTTTGCGCCGGAAGTATTCTATTATTTTGCACGAAATACAAGGAAAGCAGAACATACCCCTGTTTTGGAGTGCTAACGGCTGATTACCCGCAAAACTCATGAACTGGTCCACTCCAGCAGCAAACTCCGCAGAAATATTTTTTGTTTCTTCATCGATTCTTCTATACATCCACTCTCAAAAATTTGTGTAGTTATAATTTTCACATATTTTCTCTCTCTCAATTTTGTGTTTCTATATGTTTTTTTGGTGTGATTTGAAAGAGAAAACGATAGGTGTATTTATAGAGAACATTGCCAATGAACTGCTACTGATATTCAATAGCAAATTGTGACTAACAAAATTAGTCGCAAAATACAAGTACAATTAGTTACAATTGAAAAAATGTGTTATTCCAAACTTTAGTCGCAAATCAGTTGCTAATATTTGCGACTGAATATGTAGTGGCAAGCTTCAGTCGCAAATCAGTCGCATGTTTTGCGACTGACAAGCTTGGTCTCGAATCAGTCGCAGAAGTGCGACTGAGTTGCAACATTTTTTTGCAGTCGCATATTTGCGACTGATTTGAGACTGATGTTTTGGTGGCATTTATCAGTCGCAAATCAGTCTCAATTTAGTAACTTATTTTGCGACTGACTTTTCAGTCGCACTTTTCAGTCGCAAATCGCATGTTTTCTTGTAGTGATATATGACGTTATGTATTAGTTAGAATTCACACCAAAATCGAATAAGAAAAGTTTTCCTCTGATATCTCACTAGAAATTATTTCTCTAGAATTCTCAGTGTCTCACCGACCTAATTAGGTTTTCTTTATACCAATTATTTTATTGCTTTTATAACACTAACCATTTTGTTTAACAAATAACAATTATTTGAAACTAAAGGATACGAATTTTAACAGCCAAAATATGAATACCAATTTTTAACAAACTAAATACGAATACAAAACTAAAC
>WJSH01010363.1:7561-19950 GCA_009757365.2 Lepidium campestre | reverse complement strand
CTCAAGCCAGTTTCTAAGAATGGTCTTGTGTGTGTCGTTGACATCTGGAAGAAGAGTGATGCACAGCTCCATCTCTAGGATGTTTCTATGGTCATCAATGGTTGTTTCTTTCTACTAGGGGCAAAGACAAGAGCTTCGTTTGAGCATCAACGTTGAACAATATTGTCTCTTGTGTGGGACAAGAAAAGAGAGATCAATCAAATGATCCACCCCAAAGTAGAGAAGGCCCAACAAAGCCCATTATCACTGAACAAGATAAGACAAAACTCATCAATACAAGAAGAGCAACGATGGTAAAAGCAGAGTCTGCAAAAGATGCAGAACGGCTACGAGCTATTGTCTCCAAAAGATAACGACTGGTTCTGATTATGAGATGTACATGTGGTGACTCACCGCAATCCAGATCCTTCTATACTCTCCTATATATAATATGTAACCCTAGAGCATTGTAAAGACAACGTTTTTAAGAAATAAAATTCACAAAGTTTCAGTCTTTCTTCATCTTCTTTATGGTATTAGAGCCCTTGTAGGTCCTCACAGACAGTGCAATGGTTGATCCTTATCCTTTTCCAAGTAATGTTTATATCCTGAGCTTAGTCACTCTCAAGCTCACGGATTCAAACTATCTCTTGTAGAAAACTCAGTTTGAATCTCTTCTGTCAAGTCAAAAGCTTATTGGGTTCGTTAATGGAGGCGTCAATGCTTCACCATCTACTCAAACGGTAGACAACAATGGTGTAATCTCTCAGGTTCCAAATCCTCTCTATGATTTCTGGTTCTGTACAGATCAACTCATCAAGTCGTGGCTTTTTGGCACTTTTTCTGAGGAAGTCCTTGGACATATTCACAGTCTCTCTAGATCTCGAGAAATCTGGGAATCTCTTGCAGAAAACTTCAACAAGAATTCTGTTGCTCGTGAGTTCGCTTTAAGAAGAAATCTCCAGCTTATTACCAACAAAGGCAAGACCTTTTCTGCATATTGTCGTGAGTTCAAAAGTTTGTGTGATGCTCTCAGTTCTATTGGGAAACCTGTGGAAGAATCAGTCAAAATCTTTGGCTTTTTGAATGGGTTGAGAAGAGAATATGATCATATAACTACGGTCATGCAGAGTTCACTAACAAAGCATGCTCCTCCCACCTTTAATAATGTGGTGTCTGAAGTTCAAGGATATGATGCAAAGCTTCAGACTTATGAAAGTGAGACTATTGTGTCTCCACACATGGCGGCTAACACTCAAAGGAATGATGATTATCAATATGGTTTAGGACAAAGAGGTGGCAGAGGAAGAAATGGTTAACCGAGGGAGCAACAGAGGAGGGTATTCTTCAAGAGGAAGAGGTTTCTCTCAACATCAAACTTCTTCACAAAACAATGGAGATATGCCAACATGTCAAATCTGTGGAAGAATCGGTCATACAACAATCAAATGTTACAATCGCTTTGATAATAACTATCACAGTGAGCAAACCGATCAAACGAATCAAGCCTTCTCCTCGTTGCGAGTTGCTGAAGCCTCAAAAGAAGAATGGTGCCCTGACTCAGGTGCTTCTACACATATAACGTCGTCTGCAGAGAATCTTCAGAATGCTGCAGAGTATCATGGGAATGATACAGTTCTTGTCGCTGATGGAACCTACTTACCAATAACACATGTTGGCTCAACCTCTCTCCCAGCCACTACAGGTATGATCCCACTTAATGAAGTATTAGTATGTCCCAGTATAGAGAAATCTCTGCTATCTGTATCAAAAATGTATGATGACTACCCCTGTGGGGTGTTTTTTGATGTTAACCAAGTGTGTGTTATCGACTTGCAAACTCAGAAAGTAGTGGTAAAGGGGCCTCGTCGTGGTGGTCTCTATGTTTTGGGGAATCAAGAATTGGTTGCCTTCTACTCCAATAGACGGTGTGTTGCTTCAGAAGACACATGACACTTACGGTTGGGGCATACAAACACTCGGATTCTCTAAAGTCTTAAAAATAACAAGGATATTGTGATAAATAAGAGCAGAACTACCTCCATTTGTGAGCCTTGCCATATGGGGAAGAGTAGTAAACTTCAGTTTTTAGTTCAAATTCTCGTGCTTTAAAGCCTCTAGATCGAATACATTGTGATCTATGGGGTCCCTCTCCTATTGTATCTAATCAATGGTTCAATACTATGTTCTCTTTGTGGATAATTACTCTCGGTTTACTTGGTTTTACCCTCCTCACACTAAAGCTGATTTCTATTAAACGTTTATTGCATTTCAAAACTTGGTAGACAATCAACTCAGTAATAAAATCAAAGTGTTTTAGAGTGATGGAGGAGGAGAGTTCATAAGCAATAAGCTTAAACAACATTTTACAAAATATGGTATACAACACAAGATCTCATACCCATATACTCCAGAACATAATGGGACAACAGAAAGGAAGCATAGACACTTGGAAGAATTGGGTTTGTCCATGATGTTTCAAAGTCACACACCACTTAAGTTCTAGGTTGAATCGTTCTACACAGCAATCTTCATCAGCAACATACTTCCTTCTCCAATAACATATCACTGCAGTCCTCATGAAATGTTGTTCCATCACAAGCCAGATTACTCTACTCTACGAGTGTTTGGGTCTGCGTGTTATCCGTGTTTACTACCGTGGACATAACACAAACTTGAACCAAGATCGCTTCAATGTGTGTTTCTTGGCTACAATGCACAATACAAAGGTGACCGTTGCTTATATCCACCAAATGGAAAGGTGTATATTAGTAGACATGTCATATTTGGTGAGGGATGTTTTCTTTTCAAAGACAGGTATCAACAGTTGGTACCAAAACATCACAGTGGTTTGCTTTAAGCTTGGCAGTCATCGATTCATGTTCCAATACCAATCAGACCTGAGCAAACAACAAGAATCATTCTTGCTCCAGTAAAACCTGCAGCACCTGCAGAAAATATTCAACCAATGAATGATCTAGTTCCTCATTTACCACTCAATGAATTAGTTGCATAACCTGACACTCCTGAGAACATTCAACTCGGAGCAGAGGAAGTATTGTCCAATGTTGAAGACGATGCATAACCATGTGTTAATCCTGAAAATAGTTTTGAAGTTGCTCTACCTGCAGAAAACAGTGAAACACTAAAAACATCTAATTGTTTAATATACCACCGTTTGCAACAGCAACATCAAGCACTATGCGAATTGTTGCAGTTCGCATCACTGGACTGAAAGTCTCTAAGTAATCTACTCCCTCTTGTTGATTGATTCCTTGTGCAACCAACCTTGCCTTGAGCTTGTCAACTGACCCATCTGGATTTAGCTTGGTTTTGAAAATCCATCTACACCCCAACACATTCATGTCTTCAGTAAACGGTACCAAATTCCATGTATGTAACAGATATATTCTCCTTATTTCTTTAAACACAGCTTGATTCCATCCAGGATGAACAAGTGTTGCAGTGATATCTTTAGGTTCTTCGGTACTGGATTTTAAGGTGTGAAGAATATATCACGGGTTTGGTTTGGTAACTCCTGCTTTGGCTCTAGTTATCATCGAGAAATAACTTGGACATCATCAATCCTGCATGACATCAGAATCACTCAATACCATGCTACTCTGCTTCAGTGTGACAACTTATCTGCAGTATACTTGAGTGGAAACCCTGCACTTCACAAGAGATCAAAACACTTCGAAACTGACTTCCATTACATAAGAAAACAAGTGGCTCTTGGTCACATAAAAACCAGGCACATTCCATCATCACATCATGTAACATACATTTTTACAAAACCTCTTGCCATAAGACCGTTTCTTATCAATCGTGACAAACTTGGTGTGATATGCAATCCTACCCCAAGTTTGAGGGAGAATGTGAGACAAGAAAAGAGAGATCAATCAAATGATCCATCCCAAAGTAGAGAAGGCCCAACAAAGCCCATTATCACTCAACAAGATAAGACAAAACTCATCAATACAAGAGGAGCAACGACGGTAAAAGCAGAGTCTGAAAAAGATGCAGAACGGCTACGAGCTATTGTCTCCAAAGGATAACGACTGGTTCTGATTATGAGATGTACATGTGGTGACTCACCACAATCCAAATCCTTCTATACTCTCCTATATAATATGTAACTCTAGAGCATTATAAAGACAACGTTTTTAAGAAATAAAATTCACAAAGTTTCAGTCTTTCTTCATCTTCTTCATCTTGAAGTAAACTTGTCCCCATGTAAAGTAATCTTCCAGCAATCGAATTGGATGATGAAAACATAGATCTTCTTGGGTACAACTATAGTAGATTGATTACAATAACTAAGTTAAGCCCCAAGATTTGTTAAGATAAAGGTTTTAACATTCATCGCAAATATTTCAGTGAAAAGCTTTAAGATACTTCGAAGTTTGTCATCTCTGTGATTATACCAAATGTTTCTGATGTCTCACACACCATTATGCCTTGTACACACCAGTGTATGATGTTATCTTGCAATCAACAACTGTACAAAGATATTGAATTTTCTAAGTGAGAGCCAAATAAATGGTCTTAATAGTACATATTTGTGAAATAATGTAGGATTACCAAACATGAAAGCACCGTGAAAATCTACTGAGAAAAGGGTTGAAGCTAATTGAATCTTCCAGCAAAAAGTAGATTTGTCTAAGATGATTGTGAATGCTATGTTACATCCCTCGATTCCATCCTTATAAAAGCACATCTTAGTAACCAGATAAGTAGCTTACCCTGTAACCTTAATGAGTTGCATCATGTAATTTTCCCACATACCATGCATTGGCTTAAACAAATCAAATCTGCAATCCAACCACAAGTGAACCAATAAACATGTAAAGTCTATCTCAAATGCCAAACTGACCCATTTCCACTACAATAATACTCGATTTTTGCGGCTGCCATTTGCGACTGTTTTGCGACTAATATTTTGTGGTTTGCGACTGATTTGTGACTACATTGGATTTAGTTGCAAATCATTCGCAAATTTGCGACTGAAAATATTGGTTGCAAATTAGTCGTAAATTTGCGACTGATTTACAACCAATAAAAGGCTGAGGCCCTTAGTCGCAAATTTGCGACTGATTTGCAACGTCAGTTCAGTGGCAAAGTTTCAGTCGCAAATTAGTATAAAAGTGTTTGCTACTGATTTGCGACTACATATAAGTAGCAAAATTAGTTGCAAATCAGTCTTAAAAAGTGGGTAGAAAACGTTTTGCATGTTTTGTACCAAACTTTTGCGACTGATTGTGTAGTATCAAATTCAGTCGCAAATTTAGTAGCAAATTTTCTGTATATATACCCCCATTGCCATCATTTTCATTACATCAAAAAAAAATTTATGAAAAAAAACATATGAGAAAAAAAATATGAGGAAATTATACAAATTTTCGAGAGTAGATGTATAAAAGAATCGATGAAGAAACAAAAAAACATATATGCAGAATTTGCGGCTGGAGTGGAAGAGTTTATAAATTTTGCGGGTAATCAACCGCTAGCAATCAAAAGGGATAAGTTTTGTTGTCCTTGTACTTCATGTGAAAACAATAAAATCCTTCTGGGGTGTAAAATAGTAAACCATATTTTTACGAGAGGATTTATGCCTATGTATTATGTTTGGTATATGCATGGGGAAGAGCTAAATGTCGATTTAGGCAGTAGCAATAGTCGTCAGAATAGAACTCATGATATAAGGAATAATCAAGAAGATGTTAGTAATGTAGTCGAAGATGCATATGTAGGAATGGTAAATGATGCATTTCCTGCTCATAAGCTTAACATGATGAATTATGATCAAATTTACAATTATGAAGTTGAGCATGAGCATCATCAATGTAGTGAAGTACCTAATAGTGAGGCACAAAAATTATATGACATGTTAGAAGTTGCTAACAATCCTCTATATAATAGATGTCAAGAAGGTCATACCCAATTATCATTAGCATCTCGATTTATGAACATGAAAACATATTATAATCTTCATGAATAGTGCATGAACTCTTGGGTAGAACTCTTTACAAAGTATCTACCCGAGAATAATCAGTCAAGTGCATCGTATTATGAAACCGAGATATTGATGCGAAAATTTGCACTCCCGTACTATACAATTGATGTATGTACGCGAAATTGTATGATCTTCTAGAAAGAAGATGAAAAAGGGGATAAATGTCAATTTTGCGGAGCAGAAAGATATAAGGAGAGTGACGGAAAAACCAAAATTTCATTCAGTCGTATGTGGTGTTTACCCATTACTAATAGAATAAAAAGACTATACCAGACAGAGAAGAATGCTGAGGTGATAAGATGGCATGCATAGCATGAATCAAATGAAGGAGAAATGTTTCATCCATCTGATGCAGCGGAGTGGAAGAATTTCCAACAGTTACACCCTAGTTTTGCAAGTGAACCTCGAAATGTATATCTTGGATTATGCACAGATAGGTTCAATCCTTTTGGAGCGTCTAATATTCACTTGTTATGGCTTGTGATCACGACTTCAAATAATTTACCGCCAGGTATGTGTATGAAGGAAGAGTACTTGTGGCTTACGATATTGAATTCCGGTCCAAATCATCCACGAGCAAGTCTTGATATATTCCTTCGACCTCTGATAGATGAGCTAAAAGAGTTGTGGACGAGTGGAGTTGAGGCATTTGATAAATTCAATAATCAAAATTTCAATGTAAAAGCAGTTTTGATGTGGACGATAAGTGACTTCCCCGCATACGACATGTTATCAGGGTGGACGACACATGGGCGATTATCTTGTCCAATATGCATGGAAGATACAAAAGTATTTCAATTACCAAATGGTCGAAAGACGTGTTGGTTTGATTGTTACAGAAGGTTTCTTCTGCAGGATCATCCTTTAATAAGGAACAACATAAATTTCTTGAAAGGAAAAGATGCTTTAAATCAATATCCACCACCATCATTGAACGAGGATAAAGTGTACCACCAGCGCATAAGGGAAGTCAATCCACCAAAAACATTTGTTTGTGGTGGAAACGGATATGAGCTAAAGAAAGAGGGATATGGAAAATGACATAATTGGCACAAGGAAAGCATATTTTGGGAATTACCATATTTGAAAGATCTTTATCTACGACATTGTCTTGATGTGTGATGCACATAGAGAAGAATGTTTTGGATAACTTCTTGAATACCATTATGAACGTTAAAGATAAATCCAAAGACACAGTTAAGGCAAGGTTGGATATAGCAAGATTTTGTTCGCGGAAAGAGTTACATCTTGATAGTTGTGGAAGAGCTCATGTTCCTATATTTAGATTGTTTATATATTTAGACTGAGTGAGATAGCGCAAGAACAATCATTATCTTGTGTTAAACATGATATAAAATTTCTAGATGGCTAAGCGGCGGATTTAGTGAGTTGTGCAGATATAGACGAAATATTTTTTTTTGGTATGAAGAGTCATGACTGTCATGTATTTATGGAACACTTATTTCCATTCATCTTTGCTGAACTTTTACCACGAAACGTGCATCTTGCACTATCAGGTACTAATTAATTAAGTATTTAAATAATATATACTTGTTATTTACAATTATTGAATTCAATTGATCATGTTTTATGGTTGTATATGTAGCACTCGGAGGATTTTTTCGCGATTTGAACAGTAGAACTTTGCAGGAAAGTCGTGTTCAACTTCTGAAAGCAAACATAGTTTTAATAATTTGTAATTTGGAGAAGATATTTCCTCCAGCTGTTTTCGATGTGATGGAACATCTCCCGGTGCATCTAGCATATGAAGCTGAACTCGGTGGACATATACAGTATCGATGGATGTATCCATTCGAACGATTTTTCAAGAAGTTAAAAAGCAGAGCAAAAAATAAAAGATATGCAGCATGATCGATTGTACAAGCATACTTGAACGACGAAATATCTTACTTCTCAGAATATTATTTGGATACGCATGTACGGACAAAGAAAAGGTAATTAATTATTTTAAAATTAAGTATTTATATATGTTGTACTTTATTATGATTATATAAACTTATTTTATCTTCGTAATTAAGGTCAACGAGATATGATGAAGGCGAAATCCCTGCATATCATGTTGAAGTACCTGATATATTTACTCATGTTGGTCGTCCAAGTGGAAAATGTAGAGAAATATGGATATCTGATACAGATTACGCCTGGGCACATACATATATATTGCAAAATTTGGACTATTTTCGTCCATTAGAGAGGTAATTAATTTCTGCAATGTAATATGTAATGAATGAGTGAATTAATTAATATATATATATGCAATAAATTTGCAGTTTGTGTGAAGACTATATTAGTCATTGTCATCCAAAACTATCAGATGAAGAAGTTATGTGGAAAAAAAGACATAGAATTTTCTACTTGGATCAAAGATTATGTAAGAAGCACAAAACATATATATATAAGTCATTAAGTCCTCGACCATTGTATTACTAATTAATTACATCATATATATTATAGGTTAGCTTACCAAATTATGTCATCACTTGGCCAACATGGGTACGAGAACTAGTTCAAGGGCTTGATAAGAATGTCACATTGTGGCCCATATACTTTACTCGTGGATATTTGTTTCATATACAAAGTTACGGCCAAAGAAGAAAAATGTGTAACTATGGCGTATGTGTGAAGGGGGCAAATTATTCGGATGCATCTGATGAAGCAGATTTTTATGGAAACTTAATATATATCATTTAGTTTCAGTACTCTGGTTTGGTTAATTTGAAAATTACGCTTTTCAAATGTGAGTGGTATGATCCTACAATTGGGAAATGAACTAGAAGAAACAGTAGTGGTGGTGTTGATGTTCTGGCGAGAGGAAAATACAACAGTTATGAACTTTTTATCCTAGGTATGGAGAAATATTAATTTACTTAATATAAAGTAGTATTAAATTTCAATAATTAAAAATGACTGATTTTGAATTCTTAATATATATTTTAATGCATCCTCTGAAGATGATCAAGTTTGTTATATTCCATATCTGTATACAACCCAACCAAGACATGTATGATTGAATGTATGTAAAGTCAATCCAAGGGCAAATATTTCAGGAAACAACTGGAATAAATAACCAGTTTTGTTGCAACAAGCTAATGATTGTAACTTCCTCAAAACCCTCTCAAATTAACCAAATCCGCCGTGAATCAATGTCAAGTCGTCGAACCATGCATAATTCTGGCCGATCTCGCTTGGGAAGAGGAGGAGCACGCCATGGGAGAGGGAGTCAAGCAAGTCACGAATCCATGGACCAATCTCCGGCAAGTTCGAGATCGACGGTTAGACTTCCGGTCCAGTACCCTCACGCCGGCGCCGGAGAAGTTGTCTTTGTCTCAGCCACATTCAATCCTACTTTCCAAACCGAAGAGACACAACCAAACGTAGGTGAGGATGCTTCTTCACATCAACCCAATCTTCATCCTCAAATGACCATTGATGATTTGCTACTGCAAGATGGAAGAGCCACAAATCTCTCCATCTTAGATCCATTCAGAAATGAGAACACAATTTGCTATGACAATTTCTAAAGTTTTTTTAGTTGATTAGGCTTAGATTCTTAGTTAGATTAGTGAATTCTTAGTTAGATTAGGATATTGGATGAAGATTGTGTTATAGAACATTGGAGAATTCCTAGTTTTTGGAATTTTTATGATTTCTTTTCAATTTTTATGAAATTTATATGATTTTATTCGAATTTATATGAATGATTTGAATTTATATGATTTGTTTAGAGTTTTTTAGAATTTATATGATTTGTTTAGAGTTTTTTAGAATTTATATGATTTGTTTAGAGTTTTTTAGAGTTTATATGAATGATTTGAATTTATATGATTTGTTTAGAGTTTTTTTAGAATTTATATGAATTTATTAGAGTTTTTTTAGAGTTTATATGTATTTTTTAGAAATTTATATGCATTTTTTTGTATTTATATGGTTATTTTAGAGTTTTTTTGAATTTTTTGTGAATTTTATAAAAATTTATATGAATGTTTTTAGAATTTATATGAATTTTTAAATTTATATGAATTTTATAAAAGTTTTTAAATCTATATGTATTTTTTAGAAATTTATATGCATTTTTATGTATTTATATGATTATTTTAGAGTTTTTTGGAATTTTTTTGAATTTTATAAAAATTAATATTAATGTTTTTAGAATTTTTATATGAATAGAATTTATACGAATTTTATTAAAATTTTTTGAATTTATATGAATTTTTTTGTAGATTTTATACTAAGTATATGAATTGTTGTGTTTAGGTTTGATCGGGATCCACGTGGACAGATCGTAAAAAATATATCTAACATTATCTGAGGCGGGTTTAAGGGACCGTGGTACAGTTGGACAAAAACTCTTTTAGAAATACGTGACTCGTTTTTCATCAAATTTGCGGTATTAAGTTTTTTTTTTTTTATTATGTTTTAAATATATGTAATACATTATTTTTTTAATTTACGAACATATGTTTTAGTTTTAATTTTGTAGCAAGCTTTTCATTGGAGTCCCGCTGTTACCGATTTTGTTTGCACGGAGTTCGAGACAGTCGCGATCAGTCGAATGAAGGGAATTGTTAGCCAAGTGAAGAAGAAAGGCGAATGTCCGGGATGGATGGACGATATAATTTGGAAGATCATGAGCATTGGGCGACATAAGCAACTAAGAAGAAAAGCGAGAACCCACGCTGCTCGATTCTCTGATCGTAATGGCCTTGGGCCACATAAACATGTTGTTGGGCAGAAGTCGTATTATCGTGTGTAGTTGGACCTTGTAAGTTTTCTAATTTTCATATGACTTAAATTTATTTTTCATACTAATTAATGAGTTAAATTGTTTTTTTCCAGAAAAATGAATTAAAACGACCAGCGTCTATTCCTGAGGTTTTCAAAAAGACTCACACTGCGTCTGATGGGAGTTGGGTGGATTTGAAGGCCAAGAAGATTATTGAGACTTATGACCAACTCGTCGCAAAGAAGCAGTCACATATGAGAAGCAACACCGATCCATTAGGCGATGATACCAGATCTATTGAGCTGAGTCAGGTCGAGAAAGACGAGATTTTCCTTCAAGTACTAATTTTGATTCTTAATTACTTATTCATATAATTTAAATTTACTATATATTGCTAATTTTTCTTTTTTATTTAAGTCTACTACCAAGGACAGTAGAGAACGGGAGTATGGTTTAGGCAATTTTACCGGACGATATGGTACTTCTTCCAAGAACAAGTCGACTGCGACTTTTGCCATTGATTCTTTTACCGAGATTCAGCAGAAGTTGGAAGCATCTACTCAAGTCATTGAATCCTACAAACAAGAGATGGAACAAGAAAAGGCAAAAGGTGACACTTCTTCAGCAACAAAACATCGGTTTGGAGATGTTGTTTGGCTACATGAAAGAGAAAGACCCGAGCTTTGCCGCTTATGTTGTTGCTAATCCTTTTCCTCATCCGCCTACAGATGGTTTCGGACCTTCTTTGGGGTTTGGATCTATGGACCCGTAGTTCTTTTTGTACTTTTATCGTTGTAAACAATATTACGTTTTAAACAATTTCGATTTATAAAAATATTTTTAATTTATTTATTTTTATTATTATTTTTAATTATAAAACGTACTAAAACAAATTAACTGTATAAAACAAAATAAAAATAATTTGCTACTGATTTGCGACTGAAGTTTTCCAATTGATTTGCGACTGAAAGTTTGCTACTGATTTTTTGCTACTGATTTGTGACTGAACTTTGCTACTGATTTGCGACTGAAGATTTGTTACTGATTTGCAACTGCATGTTTGCTACTGATTTGCGACTGAATGTTTGTTACTGATTTGCAACTGAACGTTTGCTATTGATTTGCGACTTAATATTTGCTACTGATTTGCGACCGAGATTTACCCTACTCAGAATCAACTACATTAGTCACAAATTAGTCGCAAATCTGAGACTGTGATTTCAGTCGCGCATCAGTCTCAAATTTGCGACTGAATGTGGACAGGCAAATCAGTCGCAAATGTGCGACTGATTTGCGACTAACCGGATTTGCTGTTAAGCTTTTGCGACTGATTGAATTACTTGGAAATCAGTCGCAAATCCGGCTTTTGCGACTAATTTGCTACTAATATGGTAGTCACAAAAAGCGAGTATTCTTGTAGTGTTCAACCTATATGACAGCAAAAAGAACTCAATTTTGGAGATCTTTAGGCAAATGCAAAGCACCAGATTTCTTGAGTCGCTTCATAGACATACGGCTTCTAGAACGTTTTGAATTCTTCTGTAATCCCTTTTTAGAAGCAGAGGCTAAAGAACGTGACTGTACAAAGTTATCAAGGAGTATATAGTTGTCAAGCTTCACACTTTTAGTACCTTGCAAGTACTTTTGAGC